>BLKR01015653.1:0-58769 GCA_011170035.1 Teleogryllus occipitalis
TCCTTTTTAAATTCACAACCGTCGGTCACTTTTTCTCCTTTTTGCCCATCTCTGACTTCTTCCGTCTCCGTACATTTTATGTTTCTGCGTTTTCGGTTCGGAATTCTTTCTGGCCTCACCTAGTCTCACCCATTTTTATCCTCCATCTTATCGTCGGTCTTGTTTGTCTTTCTGCATTTCACCTTCTTTACTCCTTCTTTCCCCGTCTTCCTTGACAGTACCTTAGTCTTCTATAGAAAAGTAGTGTAGTTATATGAGATGTTTACTATCTTTCTGGACTTCTTTCGTCTTCATTCCTCGTCTTAACCCTAGAGGCAAAAGTCGAGAGGTCACAGATATATTTACAGTAAGTTTTTCCTGCTTAAAAAGACTCTTGGGTTATGATAATTTTGTTCACTGAAACCACATAAAATAGTACTTTTCCAATGTGATAATAAGAAACGTTCTGGTACGGGAGAGATGGGGTAACGATAGTTGCGGAGTGATACGATAGAGGGAGAGGAGATGAGGGGAATTGAGAAGTGGGGAGGCTTGTCAAAGCGGAAAGACGCGACTCAGTGGAGAGGGGGACGCAATAGTTTTCTTGTGGGAAGAAAATCTGAGGGGGATGGGGCGTGGCCGGGTGGGGCGGAGCGGGGTGGAGGAGCTGGCGGGAGGGGGCGGCACAGTGCAGTCTCGCACGCGGAGCCGCCAGTGCCTCGTCGCTCTCCAGAGCGCCCGCGCGCCCGTCCGCCCGCTCTCACACGCCGAGAGGGCTGCATTCCTGACCGGGATGCCCCCTTAAATGGGGGTCTGTTTCGGACAAGGCCTTTGTTATGTGTTGTAGCCGTCCTAATGGCCGGCGGCAAGTGCAAGTCATGGGCGACTCTCGGCGCGAGCTCGCACGCCGCCCCCGCCGCCCTCGCCGCCCTCGCCGCCCTCGCCGCCCCCGCCGCGCCGTCGCGAGAGGCGCTGTCGGAGCCAGCTAGAACCGCCCCCGCCCGCCCTCCAACTACCTATTCACACCCTGAATCCACCTCGTCCACCTCCTCTAGTTTTGGAAAAGATCGAGAAAATGAGATAAAGATATTGAATATAAAATATAACCAAAATGTCAATGTGAATATAATTGATGGAATCCATTAAATAAAATTAGGTGGTGTTGTCCTTAACGGAATTGCGCCGAAGAAAACGCACAAGTGCACACCTCACCGGTTACGAAGTCCTCACCACTACCTTAGTCTTCTATAGAAAAGTTGTGTAGGTATATGAGATGTTTACTATCTTTCTTAACTTCTTTCGTCCTCATTCCTCGTCTTATATCTAGAGGCAAAAGGCTAAGGTCACAGATAAATTTCCAGTAGGGTTTGCCTCCTTAAAAAGACTCTTGGGTTATGATGATTTTCTTCACTGAAACCACATAAAATAATACTTTTCAAATGTGATAATAAGAACCGTACGGGTAAACTGAATTGTTTAATATTTCTTCCAAACAATTCTTAAGTACGTAAAAACTAATATCGTTTTGTACCTTCTTAATATGTCGCTGGTGTTGTCCTTAACGGAATTACGCCGAAGAAAATGCACAAGTGCACACCTCACCGGTTACAAAGTCCTCGCCACTCCTGTTGATGGAGATTGCAGGCAATGAAATATCTTAAGAACACTAGAAACAACATATTTAGTGTTGAACGCGTAGATCACTTGTTAGACGAACGCATGCACCTCAATTAATTGCTTGTTTTCTTCGCGTGTTATCTTGATCTTTGTTTTACTTTGCTGAATCATCATAACTCAATTCAGCATTTTTCTAGTATTTTAATTCTAAGTATTTTGTATAGTTTTGGATTAATTAATATTTAAGAAAAGTAATTAAACCAATTTTCCAAAAATTATCTCCAATGTTCAAGATTCGGCATTTTTCTACTCCGAAACATTCTTAAGAACTAAAAAAATATCTTCTCAAATTAATTCAAAAAGGAAAATTATCTAACTTGATGATTCAAAATCATTGACTTGCACTTCAACGACCATAAACATCAAGTTAAAACAGAAAATGAAAAAGGGAGTAAAAGGAATGATAATTGTCTAACTATCGAAAATTAGAAAGGAATATCGATATTTAAAAATGTACTCAACTGAAAATATATGACTTAAACATCATTTAACTCTAACAAAATCACGCAAAATATTTCTAGTAAGAAGTCGCTTTTCACTTTTCATATGAAAAGTCTGGGGGAAAACTTTCTGGTTAACTTGTTCGCGACATATCAAGATAGCTAGACAGCTATTGGCGATGTATGCAATAAATACATTGACCGGAACACAGCGAAGTTCATCATCCACCCCTGAGATAGCAAGTAACTTGGAGCAATTTGAAACTGAAATTATTTTCCTTTGAGTTTATTCCATACAAATGTCAAGAAATTTCTGTTCAAATATACCTGATACATAATCAACACATATTCCAATCTGTCCCCTTGATTAGATCTTCTTCTTTTACAGAAAAGACGACAAGACCCAGGTATATTCAACCCCCGCCCACCTGGATAACAATAAGACTTCTTTTTAACAAAGTGAAACACGAGAGGTGAAACATTCCGTTCCGTCGCAGAAATTCCTTTTGTTCTCTAATACGTTCACATCTTCCAACGCTTCTCGTCTGGTTCACCCTGCGCCGCTTCGGGCTGGGCTGGCTGTCCGGTGAGTTCAATGGCGCGGGCGGCCGCACGGGAGAGGTGCGACCTTTGACCTTCAGCTGTCCGCAGCGCATGCGCCGTATTTAAAGCGGCGTCGCGCATTCCAGAGCAGCCCCGGTCCCGGGGCGGTGGGCGAGTGCTCGACTTGCGCTGTGTGAACTCGCCGACGACCTCCCCCGCTCGCGCCGCGGTCGAGCGCTGTCGTCACCCGCTCACCCACTGTTCTGTCTGCACTCTCAACCTCCCTCCGTTCGCTAATTCCTTAGACCCGATTTGCACGATTCGTTTTGACGAACAATTTCGAGTTCTAATGAGTTTTAGTGAAGACGCGCATACTCCTTGGGGCATCTGGTACCCCAAAACACTCAATTATCTCAATCTTGTCAGTTCTGTTTAAGATGGTTATAAAATGTCCTTCTTACGAAATTAAAAAGATGACCGGTTGGTACTAATTATAAGAAACTATCGACACAAAACCCACAAGACCCGATTCACACTATTGATTCGGTTTTTTCCATTGATTGGTTAGTGGTTTCGGGCGCGTCAACTGCAAAGGTCAATAGTACCATAAGTATTGTGCTGATTTTTATCTCAGGTGGTGGTGGTAATCTTTCTTCGGTGCATCGCGAGAACCGGCGCCCATCTACGTAGGTTTGCGAAGAATTTTCCCCAAACAGGTATCTCCTACCAGCGTAGCACCGGCGCAGCCAGAACAAGCTCTATGCTTCCGACTGGTCTCCCGACATAAATGGCAGTGTACTGCATATGAGTGTGAGTGAATGTAACAACAGGGTAAAGATAGGACAAGGATAGGGCAAGAAAGAGGAAAGAAAGATCACGAGCCAGATCAAAGAGCGGTCCGTGGCCCGTTTGTCAGATTGCTGCACCGGTATTCGCATGGTGTTAATCGGAGAAACCATGGAAAACTACCGGTCATAACAGCCGGCCGCTAGAATTGTCTTCCAAACAGCGGATGATCTAAAGAACAGATGTCTAGCTTGTGTCGAAAATCCTGCCATCGTAGGGACTCGAACCCTAGAATCTCCTGCTCAGAAGCATTGCAGGGTCATTAGTTACTGCCCTTGACACCCTTGGCGGTACGGATCCGGAATTTTAGGGAATGCGCGCATGCGAAATGAGGCATCTGGAATTCCCAGAAGTGACTCTGCGCATGCGCAATTTTGCTAAATCTCGGGAATCGTCCGTCAAATGAAAGCGAACAAATTAGAATTAAAATATTTTTATATAAATTTATTGTTTCGTCATCCTGCATACATTCGCAACCTAACGTCTGCGAAATGGAATCCTAGGGTCCCTCCCGATGAATTCATCTGCTTCTGGCAATATTGGGGATGGATTTCAGGTGAGGTTCAAGTCAAGTAAAAAGAAATATCATATCTGCTCAAAACAGATAATTCCATTTCAATACAAATATATACGTTCTCCCGAAACCAGTTTTTCTCAAAGAGAATCTCTGAAGTACAAGTAGGGAAAGGGAAGAAGCGTAATACAACTCTTCTTCACACCTGCTTCACATGTGTTATTTTGATCACTCCATCTAAGCATATGTATTTTTTCTTGCTCTTCCTCTTCCTGCTGTCTCCTATACATTTTGCTCTTATTTCATTTATTAAAATCTGTTTTGCAATTTGACCCGATTTCTCCGAGTAGTGTCATATTTCTACCGGATGTGACCAATCGAGTACACAGAATGGACTATAAATTTTCCGGAACAATTAAGAATAAAATGAACATTTATATGATAATATATGAAACACATAGGTCTATTCTTGCTAATTTGCCTGAGCTTACCAAAACGCAATTAAGAAGAAAGCGTCACCTCCTCTCACAGAATTCTAGCACACAACTCCAGGACGGAGCAGTACCGCTCCACCCGCCTGCTTATTTAGGTCGGCGCCCATTCAATAACCGCAATTAATTCATTCGTTCTGCAAAGAGCAGACTTCCAGTTCGTGCCCGCTCTTGGCCGGAGTGTGGGTCCGCGGCTGCGGCAACGTTTAACCTTTTCCTCCGAAGGCGGTCGCCCGGGCCGAGCGCATCGGGACATCCTCGGGGCGCCCGAGCGAGAAGGGAGGGGAAGGGAGGGGAGGGGGGAGGGGGCGCGGCAGACGGGGCCCACCCACGCACGCGCGCCGCCCACCCCGCGAAATGGATCGGGTCTGCCCGCGGCGGCGACGGTGGCGGTGGCGGCGGCGGCGGCGGCGTGACCCCGCGGAATGCACCGCATCATCTCCGCCGTATGCTAATGACATTCCGGCGATGTAGAGCAGCGCAGACGGGCGCGCGGGCTCCGTCGCCATCCTCCGTGCCTGCCGTCTCCATCGTGTGCGCCATCCTCCTGTCCTATCTCCAAGCCACCGACGTCCCACTCGCCTTCGCCAGTCTCCTGGCCAATGATATCTCTCTCGCCTTCGCTATTCTCCTCTAAACCGCTACCTTCCTCGCCACCGCCATCCCCCTCACCCCCCCGTTACTCAAGCCTCCGCCATTCACCTCGCATCCGCCAACGCTCTAGCCACCGCTATTCCCCGTCGCCTCCCTTCACTGCAACATCCCTGTCGCCTCCAATATTCCGGTCGCCCCCAACATCCCCGTCGCCTCCAACATCCCCGTCGCCTCCAACATCCCCGTCGCCTCCAACATACCCGTCGCCTCCAACATCCCCGTCGCCTCCAACATCCCCGTCGCCTCCAACATAACCGTCACCTCCAACATTCTCGTCCCCTCCGCCATCTCCCTCACCACTACCATCCCCATCGCTTCCCCATACTCTTTTACCCCTTGCATTTCCTGTTCCCCTGATTCCTTTATCATCCTCGCCGCTTTTGTTTCCCCTTTCGTCCAAACTACCAAATTTCCCTGCTCCACAGCCAGCGACTTCGTTGCCACACACAGTTCATCATCACCGCGCCTTCGCTATCCCTCTCACCATTGCTCTACCTCCGCCGTCCCCCTCACCTCTGCCATACCCTTTGCTTATGTCATCCTTATCTCCGCCATTCTCTCACCTCTGCCATTTCCTTCGCTTCCGGCATCCTCCTCGCGTCCGCTAACCTCTTCACCCTTGCATTTCCTGATCCCGTATTTCCTTTCGATCCTCACCGCTTCCGTCACTCCTGACGCTCTTGCTGTGGTACCTCCCTGCTCCACAACCACTGACTTCGTTGGCACACACAGTCCATCATCACCCCTGCCAGTCGTGTCGGCATTGCTGCCTTCACTCCATTTGATGATCTGATCTCCCTGCTGACCCCGTCACTCCTACTGCCTTCATCGTCTTCGGTACTACCATCGACTGCCTCTCTCGCCGGTCATCGCGCGTCTTCCATGATGGCGGCTGAAGGCGGGTTTACCACTGAAATTTTAACCTCCAAGTTTTTGGAACAATGAGATTTGGCTATGGATTCTTTGTGGTGGCTTGCCACAGAGGAAGAGTAGCAAAATAAAATATTGTTAAATGCGTATTGCACGACATCATTGCCCCATACTCACATTGCCAAGGAAATGACCCCCGCAATGACACTCCGACGGAGCACAAGACATATCTGAAAGTCGCAATTTTACAAAACCAATATTATTTGTCACTAGCTTTAAACGCGGTTATATCAATTAGAATTTCGCCTATTTCTACTCCCAAAGCCTACTTTTATCGGTAAGTCAATTTTTCCAATTGTTTTCTGCTTCCGTTTCTGTTCCTGCCAGCTTCCGCTGCGCTCTCGCCAATCACGTGCCACGCGCCCTGCGCCTTCCCCCCCCCCTCGCTCGTTCCACTCCCTGCCCCGCCGCTCCACCGCTCGTCCCCACTCGCCCCTTCCCGCCCCGCCACCCCGCCGCTCGTCCTCTTCCCGCCCCGCCCCGCATCCTCCTGGCTCGTCTCGCCCCTCCCACCCTGCGCCCCGCCCCTCCCGCCCCGCGTCAAGCCCCTGCCCGCGCCCCGCCGCCTCCGCCCATCCCCGCGCCCCACGTTCCCGCACCGACCCCGCCCCTCCCACCCTGCCGCCCCGCTCCCCGCCTTCCCCGCCCCGCACCGCCCGCCCGCATCCAGCACGCGCACTCAACGCCTCGCACCGCCTCCGGACCGCCGCAGGCACTGGACGCTCTGCGCGAGCGACGAAATGAGATTCCGCATCGAGAGGTGAGGGGTCGGAGGGGAAGTCTTCAAGGTGAAGGAGAAATAAGCAACGAGAAGACCTCGAAAGTAGAACAACGGTTTAGAATAATTTAGAACAGCGGTTTCGGACGCAATTCTGTTGTACTACAAGGTTACGACAACGCATTCCTAATATATAAGAAACTTCATTAAATTCATTTTAAAACTCAGTTAGTGCTCAAACACTTGCTAGATTTGAGCGTGACACACGTATTCAGCGAGCAATCATAAGAAATATAACGTTTTCGTCTCAGAGATTCTCAAATCTGAGTTAACCATCGAAATCTTAGCCATTTTTTTTTCACCGAACTGAATACTTTCTATGTGTAGTTCCTTCTAAAGTTGGTTTGTATAACGCATGTAAAAATTTTTGTTATTCTGCTTGGAAAAAGGGCGTGCGTGGTTGAGGTCAACTATTTAATCGCCTTCAAGGTGAATTACACTTTTACAAAAAATACCACAAACATAATAATATCACAATCTGGCAAGTCAAATAACTACGTATTCATGTACTACATATAACAATCGTCGCACAATGAGTATTTTAAATAACAATACATATAATTGAAAAAGCATGAAACAATAAATATCCACAAATGCAATATTTCACTTTACAATTTAATTTTTTTGAATATATGTTTCATATTACTAGAAAAAAGATGATTTTTTTTAGGGTCTGCGATCTAATCTTTAGTATTAATTAATTGTATTAATACATTTTTTACAACATTCAAACACTGACGCCCCTAAAATAGTAATAGACTCATCAACAAAACTCGTACAAAGCGGTACACACAAACGACATTCATCGAAGTTGTTCAGGAAAGTGGCACGGGACAAGAATGACTGCGACAAAGCCTGGCTTCGCGAGGTCTCATTTGATTACAATGGAGCGGGCAGGCTTCGGTAGTGCCAGGCGACGACGCAGACGTGATGAAGTTCCAGATAAAAGATGTCGCGTGGTGTTGAAGAGTATGATATATTCCCGACTTCCATAATTACTGGTTTTACGGCAATTTGTAATGCAAAAATTGTCGTTTAGTGCCGGAGTCATCACTTTTCTTGTCTCCCGTAAGTATTTTGAAGAATGAGCCGTCTTCACGCAGATGCTACGCCTCATTCGCAAAACAGCTGAATGCTTTTACGCAGTGTGTCGCTCACTCTGGAAAATCCGTGTTATGCTACGTTCTTGAAGAAAGAAAAAGACGCATGATTGTGGAGAAGGATGAAAAAGATGAAAACTTAAATTAGACATTACATGCGAATGAGACAAATGTAGACATATGTTCAGGAAGACCAGCAAAGTGGAAAGAGGGAGTTAATGTGTCTGAAAGGAGGTGAAGAATACAAGCGCAAAGTAGCAAAAATAGAAAAATGCATTTAATATAAAATTTAATTAAGTCAACTGGATTACAGGTATTCACATTAGAACAAGAAGAAAAGGAGACATTTTGTAGCTCTGTCTACAATAAAATTTGAAAATTTACTAAAAGATAAGAAATTAGAAGTGGGGGAATTATTTTTGACAATAAAACACACACAAGAAAAAGAAATAGAAATAAGAAGGAAAAGAAAAGGTACAATTCGTGTACGTAAGACTGCCGGGTACTTAAAAACTGGCTCTTGAAATTACCATAGAATGGCATAAGATTATAATTTCAAAGCAAAAGGAAATTACAGTGAACATGGAACAACTTACTCAAAAACCGGGAAGGTAATAAAATGCAGGACGGGGAAAGGAAGAGATTGGGAGGAATTATGAAATCATTAAGAGTTGAAACAAGATTAAGAAAGAGAAGTAAAATTCAAATGGTATAGAAGATGTAGAAGGGGATGTTAAAGATAGAGACATGTGCAAAGCTAGAGAAAAGCAAGAGATACAATGGCTAGTGGAACGAGCAAATGTGAATCAAGAGACACCTCGCGAGAGCCGACGATCTCTACAGGAAACACTGACTTAAGAAACAAGCAAAAGATTCGAGGAATCATAACAAAATATTGAGTAAATCATAGAAAAAAATGTAATTTGATTTATAATTGTAATATGAAATGAATATAGAAAAGAAGAAATGAACTTGGTTAGAGAAAGAAAAACTGAAGAAGTTATGGTAAAATAAAGGAAAGAATTACAGCGCTGAGGAACAGAAAGTAAAAAAGGAAAGAATTACTTCGAGAAAAACTCTCGTTGAGTAGCATAGGGAAGGGTATAAGCATTCAGGGAAGTGCCGTAGAACTGTAAATGCTTGAAAACACTAATGAAGTGCATTTTTCTTTGAGCAAAACGATGGAGGGGTCTTGCTCCTTTAAACCATTCGCTTTCTTGGGCAGGTGATTTTCATTGGTGATTTTCCTTAGCCTTCCACAGCCTTTGAAAAAAGAGACAGAAACTGTGAGGAATGAATGATGCGAGGTGAATGTTTATGAATATGATGATGTTCAGGTACAATACTTAGTGGTACCACACGTCAATATCGCATGGTGAGAAGACACACAACTGCCGCAAGAGTCAAAATTGCGGCCTTCAATTTTGCAAGGAAATAAAATAAAATATTTTAAAAATAAAATAAAACCTTCAAAAAAGGTTGCAGGTCCACACCTTGAGAACGCCGCTAGAGTCCATGAACTGGATATGTCACATTCCTTACGCACAATTTAAACTCCCATTCTTCAACTATCCATATGTGGACTCTGATGCGAACTTCTACGCCACCGATAGTTTTTTTGGAAAATAAAACGCAACCACAAGCCGACCGCAGGTCGATAGCCTCGATTGGCCGATCAACGCCTTAGGATTGGTGCCATTTAAACATGGTTAAAAAACGCATGCCTTGTGAAGGGCTCGAACCTGGACTTCGCGTATGCGTACGCTACTTCAACCCTACAATGGATGTATCGGATTAAGAAGAAAAACGGTTCGAGGTAAAACACTATCGATCGGCACCTCAGCTACGGAGGTGAGTACCGTAAACATGGTAAAAAATCACATACTTTAGGCAAGTTTCGAACCCGCAGCTTTCAATTCTGCGTACGAGAATGCTGCTGCAAGCCACCGATAGCTTCCTCGGAAGGAGAAAAGGAAATCCAAATGCTGCGCGCAGGTGGAGGCTATCGGTCGACACCTCGGGAGCGGCGCTGGTCCCATAAACGCGCGGTCGACACGCTCCGCTTGGGCGGTGCGCGCGCGGCCAAGAGTTACGGCTGCAGCGCGGCGGTGGAGGGGGTGGGGGCGGCGGCCGCGCGGGGAGGGGAGCAGCGCGAGAATCGCAGCCCTAAATCGGAGCGGGTGGGCGTCGCCTCTAGAGCACGTCGCACCGCCGCCGCCACCGCCTCGTTTCCTCCCTCCCCTCACCCCCTCCTCCACCCGCGCCACTTGCATACCCTCCGCCCGTGCCCACGCCTGTCCTCGTCCTCTTCCTCGCCTTCCCCCTCGCTCTCACCCTCGCCCTCGCCTCCTCCCTTGCCCTCTTTCCCTCACCTCCGCCCCGCCCTCACCCTCGCCCCCGCACTCGCCCCAATCCTCGCCCTCGCCCTCGCCCTCCCCTTCCCCTTCCCCCTCGCCCTCGCCCTCGCCCCCGCCCTCGCCCCCGCCCCCGCCCTCGCCCTCGCCCTCGCGCCCGCCCTCGCCCTCGCCCTCGCCCTCGCCCTCGCCCTCGCCCTCGCCCTCGCCCTCGCCCTCGCCCTCGCCCTCGCCCTCGCCCTCGCCCTCACCCTCGCCCTCGCCCTCGCCCTCGCCCTCGCCCTCGCCCTCGCCCTCGCCCTCGCCCTCGCCCTCGCCCTCGCCCTCGCCCTCGCCATCGCCCTCGCCCTCGCCCTCGCCCTCGCCCTCGCCCTCGCCCTCGCCCTCGCCCTCGCCCTCGCCCTCGCCCTCGCCCTCGCCCTCGCCCTCGCCCACGCCCTTGCCCTCGCCCTCTCTCCTGCCCTAGCCGTCACCCTCGCTTTCGCCTTCAACCCCGTCTTTGCCCGCGCCTCGCCTTCGTCCTCGACCCTCCCCCGCACCCTCGCCCTCATCCTTGCCCTTTACCATCCCCCCCGCCCTCATTACCGCCCCGTCACCGCCACCGCCCTCGCCACCGCCTCCACTCTCCCGTCTCCGACTCTGACACCACCAATGCTACCGCCAACCCCACTATCCCGTCACCATCGCCATCACTCTCGCCTCCGCTCACGACCCCGCCATCACCACCGTCTCCGTCTACATCTTCGTCACCTCTACTGCCACTACCACTGCTACTACCACTGTCAGCGACGTAACCGTTGACGACCTTAATGTTAAAGGCGGGTGGGGTTTGGTAGCCAAGCATCCTGACTGAGATGGTCTCCAATATCGCTACCCGCACATTTCCACATGCAGCAACTTCGTATTTCCAAGTTCAAAAATACATTGAGTTTGATGTGATAACACGGATAAGGATATGTGATGTCTTGTTTGCTGCAAATCCCCTAAATGAGTGTTCTTGCTTATTGATTTTATTCTAATTTCCTTCGCAGGTTATTTCCTCTTATTAAGCTTCTTGTTCATTTTTCTACATGATCACTTTTTTCTTTGCTTTTTTTCTAGGGCTTTCATGCAGCCGAGGGTTGGTTAGTCTTCACGTCCCGATGGGATACAGACATCATCACACTTGAGGGCTTCCCTACTCTATGATCACTATTTTTTTTATTCGCGAATATGTCATCTTGGAAAACGCAGAACATGCACTTGCACGGGCTCAGTATCATTTTATCACGTTGCAAGTCTTGCATGTAACGAATCAAGGTGATCAGCATTGGGCTGAATCCGGTTTTTATACCCCAGGGTTGTTAGTCCGGGTGGAATGGAAGATGGAATGATGATGATAATGAAAGATGAATGGACGGCTCTCAGAGACATACACAAACACAGCCATGCCCGAGGCGGGACTCGAACCCGCGATCCGTCCGTCCGAGGTCGCAACAGCAGTTATTAAGGCATTATTATTTTTATTATTATTATTATTATTAGTATTATTATTATTATTATTATTATTATTGCATTCTTTACTAATCATAATTTGAAGATCATTACATGGAACAATTACTATCGTCGTAGTGGATTTTGAACCTACGTCACAAGTCAATCAAAGTGCATCACTGAAGCACTTTGTCAACAGAAAGGAACTCCTTTGTGACTTGGTGGCGGAAACTGCCACTCCCCGTCCTCCCTCACGCTGGCGCTATCCCATCCTGATGCTCCGCTCAGTCGCAAGTCCGCAGCTTCGGTCGAGCGAACCAGTTACCGCTGGGCGAGCGCCATCACCCGGGCCGTTTCCACGTGCGCCAGCCGACCCTTTCGCCGGCGCGGCCGCCTTCCGCCGCCGCACATAAACCAGCGGGGGCGCCCCTGCCTGTGTGGTCCCGGTGTCACCGCGCCCGGGTACACGCAAAGCCTATTCCCTAAATATGTCGGCTGTCGGGCGGCGGGCGACCGGCGGCGGGCGACTGCGGCGGCCGAGAAGGCGGGGGAGGGACGGTGTGAAGGCGACGGGGTGGCGAGGCGGGGGAAATGGTGCGGGCGGGGAATGTGTGGCGAGGGACTGTGGAAAGGCGAGAGCGGGGGCAAGGTAGGCACGGGAGACGGGCGGGTGTCGGGGTCGAAGGAAAGGCGGGGCGGGGGTAAGGTGGGGTGGGGGAATGGCGGGGTGGAGATAATGCGGGGGTGGAGGTAAGACGAAGGAGGTGGAAAGGCGGGAATAGCGGAACGACGTGGGCGGAGGAAAGTGAGGGCAGAGGCGGGTACTGTGGAAAGGGGAGAGCGGGGCAAAGGCAGTGGCTAAGGAAGGGACGGAGGAAAGGCGGGAGCGGAGGAAAGACGGGTGCAGATGCAGCGAGGACGGGGTGAGACGGAGGCGAGACAGGTTAATGTGGGAAAGACGCATGTGGGGACAAGTGCGAGGGTTGGGAGGGGCGGAGTTGGCTGCGCGGCCGGGCAGGGGACAGGCTGGGCCGAGGGAAATGGCGGGGTGAAACAGCGCGGGCTGAGACGGGGACGGGCCGCTGGCCGGCGGGGAAGGTGCAGGTAGTGGAGAGGATTAGAGTGAGACGGGCAAGGAGGAGGAGGAGACCATGGCGGGGTGAGGCGGAGGTGGGGCGAGGTACGGCGGGAAACAACGAACTGGCGGAGATGAGGGCGGGGTAACTGCGAGGGCGGACCGCTCCAGATCGTCTCGGACAGTCGCAGCCGCCGACAAAGTTCTCGAGGGGACCTGGGTATTCCTAAGTCTTCAGTTCGAATGCGCAAAGCCTTTGTTACACGGCATAATCTAAGGATAGTCTCGGTTGATGTAGTTTTATTGCCTGATAGGAAGGTAGCACTCTTTAGATTGCTAATGAAATGCATTATCTTCCATCATAAAGATCACTAGGACTTTAAATTATCTAACAAAGTGTTTCAAATACTACGTTGTTGCTTGCAATGTGAAAATTCGAGTAAGGTACTCGAGTATTGCAGATGCATGAAAGGTAACGCTGTGTCAGAATGGGACGGCACGGGAGCGTACGGGGTGGATCTGGTGGGGGAAGAACAAGGAATATTACAGGGTGGGGTAGTGACCAAGGGGATGGAGAGGGTGGACTCGAAGGTGGACGCACTGGGACGGGGGGGGGTAATGGCATCCGCTTGAAAGGGATGGTGCCAAGGAGTTTAATATATTTTAGTAGCTAAGGTTTCATTGTGTCCTGCAAATTTAAAAACTTGGAATAAGAACCGTTTCCAAACATTTTCTAGAACTTTTTGATATATTTGCTTTCTGTTCGCCTGATCAGGTTTCCGAGAAAATTCGTCGAAAACTAAATTATTTTGTTCTCAAAAAATGATATTAAGTAATCTAAGTAATAATATACATATTCAGATGCCATATGAATTTTAAAATATCAAATAATACTTACTCTAAGAAGTTATTGCTTTATTACAAACTTTTGTCTTTTACTCTTCTTTAGAGGATATTTAACTTTGATATTTACTGGTAGAGTATTTCTTTCATTTTGAAAAATAGCAAAGAAAAAATTTTAAGATATTTTAATATTTTCTCTCTATTGCAAACAAGTGAAAGTAAAAGAAAAATATGGTTCACAAGAACAAATGTCAGATTCAAAAGAGGAGCAACTATTCAATGATTATCTTTCGTCTCGCGTATATACACAGTATAGAGAAAGTTTAGTTATACTGCAAAAAATTGGTGACTAGAGTTAGATGCAAATATCCGTTTTGAGGGTTTAAGCGCTTAAACTGTATAAAGGATTTTCACTAAAATTGAAATTATCTGACCTCCTTCTGAATTTAAAACGAGTATTCGAGTAACGGGTAGCGAGTGACGATAAACGAGTATTTGTAGAATAGGTCAAGCCCTAACGACAACAGTTCCCAACATTTCTCAAAAATGTCACCAAATGTTTTCTTTCCTTTTCGTATTTTGTATGTAGAAAAAGTAACTGGGTAAAGGAAAATGAATTAGAGATAGACGTGGCTGAAGGTGATACATGCAGATAGTAAGGTATCTCCAAGCCACAACGCGATCAACGAATGTTCCTTGCAAGGAATTAGACCATCCAGCCTGGAAATGATGCGTTCGTGGACGCGAAGCCCTAACCGCCTTCGACAAAGAAATGGAAGGAAGAGGATTGAAACGTAATACATGGTGGTAGGGAGAGCTCCACCAATTCACAAAACGCTTAACATGCATGGCCGGTCGGGATTCTAACCAGCGACCTTCTGCTCCGAGCTCTTAGTGAGCATCTGTTTCTCCCAGGTCAGCTACATGTCAGTCGAGAGTTTTGAAAAGAGCATGAAATTCTTAATTAACGAATTCAAACATTAAAGCCCTTGTATCAAGTGTCGCAACACCACACAATACTTTTATTCTATGGATCTTTTTATGGGAATATGAAAGAAAAACATAATGACAATTATACATGACGACGTATTGAAAGATGCTACCAGATACAGCTGTGAAGCTCCTTAGTATCATTAGTAATTCCTATTCTGAAATAAATAGAAGAAATAGATGTGACGTCGGAGGTTACAATCGCAATCGAGAAACAATTTTATGTTGCCCCAATTAGCTAACTACCGAATCGAAGATATCATTACTCATTCATCACAGAGATAGAGTTATTTGTTGGAATGGGCGGGGTCACATGCGGGTGGTCCCAAGGGCTCAATGATATGGAGATATCTTGGAATGTTGCCACGCCCTTTCCCAAATTGCTTCCCAAATGTGCCTGCAGGCACCGTAGGGAGATAAATGAAAGTAAGAAACCTATAGTCAGGAAACATTTCGTTTATATGGATAAAATAAACATAAAATATCAATAAATATAATATATTATAGCTACCGATGTTAGTATTTCATGATACGTCAAACTTTGAGAAGTATTGGTAAGCTGATAACAATATCAATATGAAGGTCTCAGCCAAAATAGTGCAATATATACATATATATATATATATATATATATATATATATATATATATATATATATATATATATTATTTGAAAAAAATGAGAAAGAATATTTTGAATGTATTAATCTCGCTAGCACTTTCTTGTCTTCCAAGCTCAAGTTGCAACCAAAAAAATTTACAATATTTACTTTATTTAAAAAATGAAGTAGTATAATCGAGAGAATTAGTGCTTTTCTCTTTAAAATTGATTACATCACTACAAAAGTATTGTTGTAATAATACTGCTCTTCCTATTTAAAACTGAAAAATGAAAGTTTTTAATACTGATAAAGGCTAAGTTGACGAATCATTCCTATAAAACGTTTCCCCAAATGAAACATAGATACTTATGTATCTAGTTGGCATTTTACGTCGATTGTCGATTTTGCTGACTATCTAACAGTGTCTCCCAAGTCTGAGCCTAATTTCATTCCCACGACTGGGGGGAAGAGACATATCATGAACATGACGTATTCCCCTTCTCTTAACTAGCTAATTCTATCTGCCTGAGCTTTTTTCTTCGCCACACAGCTACACAAACCGAACTGAATTTAAAGGAAAGCCACAACGCTAATTTGGACTCGACCGGGAATCGATCGTGCGGTCATATCACGTAAAGCTAGTACGCTGCCCATGTGTCATTATAGAAGAGGCATATGTATTATTATATTGTATTCATATGAATTTTTATGTAAACACCAACGGTATCAAAGGTGTTTACTACTTTAGTTTTCCTAGCAAAAGAGGCGGAGACGAAGCAAGATCTGCATCAAGCGCTGGACTCAGACCGGAAGCGGCAGCTCATTGCTCAACTGATGTCACTACAGCGCCTCTGACCGGGAGGTCCTAGGTTAAGTTCTGACGGTGGCAGAATTTTCGACACTAACTTTTCAGGTAGGTCGAATTCAGTCGCTGTCTGGAGGAGAATTCTAGCGGCTGGCTGCTCTGATTGGTAGTTTTCCGTAGTCTCCCCGATCAACACCAGGCGAATGTCGGAGCAGTACCCTACCAAACGGGCCACGGGCCGCGCGCGATCTTTCCTTCTTCTTCCTTGTCCTATCCTCTCCCCTTACACTAACATGCACTACACTACCACATATTCCTGGAGACCGGTCGGGAGCTTAGAACTTGTCCCGGCTGGGGTGGTGCCCCGCTGGTGGGAGAGTCCTGGTCAGGGGGAAATCCCACTAGCCGACGGTAGGTCGGCGCTGGATCTCGTCATTCAGCGTGGGAAGATCGCCGCCATCTCCCGAGAAAATAAACATACACTACACTAACGGGACTAATGACCAAAGCAGCTGACGCGCCCGGAAACACGAAAAAATCAATCAGTCAATCTGAACTCAGTTCTTGGCAGCGGTGGAGTGGGCGGCCGTGGCCCGGCGCGGGCTCTTTCGGGAGGGACCGCTACTGTACCGGCCGTATCTGTAACACGGGCGGAGCGGAGAGGAGCGCGTGACCCGCCAGGGCCCACAACTCACGCCGCGCGCCCTCTCCACCTTCCGCCGCCCACCCGCCGCACAGTGGAAGCAACCGGCTGAGATGGCTCACGGCAACAGCTGCTGCCGCGGCGGCCTCGCAGACCGGGAGGTCCAAAGAGTCGAGAACCGACGGTGGCGGAGTTACGACACTAACAACGGTGCGACAGGAAAATCTATCCGCACCGGGGCCTCCTATTAAGAATTGCATTGATGTCGGCAGCAATTAGATTAAGGAGCTATGAATACAGGGAGGTTACCAACCTCTTCTGTGTTCAGAAAGTGAAGCCAGGCCATATTGGTGGCTCCAAAACACGTTTGTCAAACCAATTCTGACCTATAGACATAATAATACGTCATTATTTCTCTTAGGTGTGGTGAAAAAGCTGGAAAATTTGATAAAACTACGAATTCTAGCAAACGTTTACACGATGAAGTTCTGTCAAAATCGTGTTCTTGGAGAAGAGTCGAACATAACCTGCTGTAATTGCTAGGCTGCCAAGTGCCTCTTCGTACAGCTCTAATCCATAATGCTCTCCGCTTTGTATCTGCAGGAAATCTTTAAGAAAAGTTTCACGAAAATTTTAAAATTAAGTGGACCATAGTAGTAGGCGTAGCCGAAAACATCAACAAATCGAATTCAGCCTCTGTCAGGATGACATTTCTGGCGGTCGTCTCTGATTGCAAATTTGTGCTCTGATCTCACGTTTTCCATAGTTTCTATCATCATTATGAGACGAATGATCCAGCAGTTTGATAACAAACATGCCGTGGGCTGCGAGCAATTTTCCTTCTTAAACCTTGTCCCACCACTACCCTTACTCACACCCACACATACATTCACTACACTATTACAGGTCGCAGGTAACCTCTCAGAAACTTATCACGTCGGTTTCTTGTCTCGTTTGGGTAATGGTAGAGATACCTTGAAGAGAAAACCCATGTTGGAGATACCTCTAGTCGATGAGGAATTTGACTCCAAATTTAGTGGGGGCATGCAAACTCCAGGAATATAACATTCACTACACCTATGGTACTAACGATCATAGCAGTTGACATGACCAGAAACACAGAAGTATCAATTAAAAGAAAACGTTGCAAGTACAGTTGCTTTGCGTTTTTCTGAATTCCAGTGAACCCAGGCAAATATAATAGTTTTATAATTATTATTTATTTTTATGTCTATAATTGTTAAATGATCTGTCATTAAAATAGAGGACCAAAAACATTCTGATATAGTGAAGATATAATAGTATCTCGCAATTGCAAATATACGGTTTTGATTTGCAAGCCACTTACGACTATCTGAGTTTCGAATAACGAAATAATCTCAGAAGAAACAGTTCCTCCTTTTAGCTTGGAATTTAACGTCCTCTCGAGTTCAGATCTCTGTATCTCTCAATTCTCCGTATTTTCGTACTTTCTTTCTAAAGAATAATTTACACTCATGCGACTTCAATGTTAACTCGCAATTCAAAAAGGATGATAATATCAAATCTTTGGGACCGCAGTAAACTCGCGGTCTCAATGCCTGTTAACTGAAGCTCCTGGTTAACAGTGACAATGAGAAAACTGCGACAAAATAATTCATATTAAAAATGTATAAATTAGGTGTTGCAATATGACCGAGCGGACATGAGCGCTGAATGGTGTGGTCACCGGTTCTAAGAATTCCGAGACTTCCCCGAATCTCATAATTCCTAATTCGATTGTTGAACAGTTTATTGTTTATGTTTGCTACTTATAGTTATTTCACTTTCTCTGCGATAAACACATTTATATTGTTATTTAAAATTTTAGGTTCAGTGTACATAATCAATTGCTTTGTTCTATGAATGGGAAATTTAAACTAAAAATGGACATTTTGCCTAGTTTCGAACAACACTTTACCCAGGTATATACGGGTTTTTTTGCAAGTCCTAAGTACTCTTGATCACAATTACACAAGTTTTCGCCGATACATTGCCCGTGACTGTCACCCCAGTTTTGTACAATCTAACGCTTTTCATGTAACGTACTGACGGGTTTGAGTAACGAAATTTTCAAATCGAAGAAAACTGTATCTTGTCATGCGCGTGACAAGCAAAATTCTCATAACAACGGTAGATGCCTCTCGAAAAGTTCCTTCTGCTAGTACCTTGTCTTCAATAAATCTCACATTCTGGTTATTATGGACGGTTCTAGCTGGAACCAACTTCTGACGTGGAAATTGAAAGTGAAATCTCAGGTATACTGCTCTCTCAATTTGAATCAGTGAAAAGCCACTGATTGACAGTGACTATTCACTGATTGTGGTAGTTAAAATCCGACCACTGACAATCAGTGAACTGAACTGAATGAATCAGTGAAAATCGGGACCACTTTTTGAATCAGTGAAACTTCACTGCTTGAATCAGTGAAATATCGCATTGCTATCCCAGCAGTGGCGGCTCGCGCTTAGGTTGCACAACCCCCAGAAAATGAAAAAGATCTCATTATATCTTAGGAATATACATTTTCCTTTTAAAACATTCATTATTGAAGATATTGCAGCAATAGCGATGTATATGAAATCATTTTGAAACGAAAGGGCGTCCAAATGGCGCTCTCTCCGGTGTCTGGTGCCTTGTCAGGAATTGCACCATGCTCTTGGTTCTATTAATGAAGTTATTGTTTTTACTCCTTAGTCCTTCGATTTAACACGGGGAAGATAGAGCTTTTTGGTTGAGCAACCACACAGCTTGCGCGTTGCGGAGATACTGCCTTTTTAAGTGAGATAGGTGAATACAAGTCTTTATTTAAACCAATGAAAAACATACAACAGAAGAAAACCATGTTCAGGAACTTTTCAAACCTCACTACGGAGAAAAATTGGCCTGCAGTTAACACTCTTTATTTTATGTACATATTATTGACAATTTTGGTGACAATACAACAAATTATGAAAAGAAAGTTGGGAAGAAAGTAGTGAAAGAATTATAATCCTCTTATAATTTAAATGTGTATAAATACATTTCAATGGATTTTTATGTGAATTTTACAATAAAAATAAATAGAGAACATTAAATATCAAAATTTTTAAAGTAAAAATACAAATAAACATTTGATATTATTACAAGTATTTGGCAAGTTTTAGGGCAACTTAATCAGCTTCCTCTGCTAATTATAATTTTCATAATTAAAATCAGCAGCATTGCCAAGCTTAAAATTGGAAATGTTAACAGCACTGCATGCCTTTGTTTCTATGTACATATATATGTATACACATGTATATATACACATATATATGTGTATAAAGAAAACAAAGACTATTGTGTGTCGTTTCCTAAAAATTTGAATCTGCCATGCTACCGAACAAATGACTGATACCTGACACCACCAATGGAGGCACCTGGCCACTGATTTCAAAGACAGGAATACAATTGATAAATGATGGCATGTGTCAAGAAGCGCAAGTTCTAAGCTATTAATTCACTTGAGGTAAAAACTTTAAATGGCTTACCAGATGAACTCCAAAACACAAATCTTCACAAGGAGCTAATTACAACACAAATATTTGGTAAGGTAAGAAATACTTTAAAAAAAAGAGACATCAAAGTCTGGATTTCTTTATCAGAAAATCTATCAAAAGTATATTTGGATGAAGAGGAAAATTTGCAATTTTACAACTACTACATAGAAGAGATTACAGAGGAAAAGTTGAAAAATCTACCCGAGTACCTCAGATGAAACAATTGAGAAACTTTTAAAGAAAGTTTTAGAAGATAAGCAACAAATATCTGAAGTAAAAAATTTGAGAAAAATTGTCAATGATTTTATTATCAATACTAGTGAGAACCCGTCAAAATTGACGGTGAGATCTTAGATAAATGTAAAATACTGTGCCCAGACTAATGTTCACAATATGTTGCATTGTTTGGATCTTCGGGTTATAACGAAGAAATTCTGTGATGTGTAGTTCCCAAAATTTTGAACACGTTTGGTCCATGTCCAGGTGGCAATGCAAAATGGCCCACATATTCCAATAATACACGATATGACACAAAAGAAAGAGCACTATTATACTGACGGATATTGAATTGCTGTAATTAAATTAATTATTATCAATAGATTTTACATAAAAATGTTTATTTATTTACAATGTTGATTTGGAGGTTATGTTGTCCATCAATATTATTTCTAAAGTTTTTTGATGTGTCATTTGTTTACTTCTGGCATATTGCTTGAAGGTAAACTTACTTTCCAATTTAAGCAACACAGAGTAAACATGTTTGCAGAATTTCTCTCGCATGGGAAGTACAAAGCAGAACAAAACTGACATTTTCTGCGCTGACTTTCTCATTCTCTGCATCCAGTGTACGTTTGCTTCTTTGGGGGCACGTGGACAACTATTCGGAATTCGACATAACCTGTGAACAACTTCACTACTTCAGTACAACTGAGCAAAACCCACTGTCCGAATGTTCTCTAAAAAATACATCACAAAAGCAAATACATGCAAACTGTCAAAGCCACAATGCAATTATTACACTGAAACAAAACCGTGACGAATTGTAAACAAATCTCAACAATCAAAACAAAACATCAAGCAGCTTGGACTCACATCTAGCGTTTCATATAATCGATTTTGAAACAGCATTTTGGAAGAAAACAATTGACTACTGATAAGCGTAGTATTAAAGAATGATTTAATTAATTAATTTACACCGTAAATGTTGGTGAATCAACACAATCCCTGATAACACATCTAGGGTTCACATTCTTTCATTTAAAGGAAAAAATATTACAATCAATTCAGTAGAAGCTCCAAACGAAGCCATGGCAGAATGCTTTATTTTTTAAATATATAGATAGATATTTAATGGAAGAAACTCAAACGCATGCCAATGGATAAATGAGTTTGAAAAAGAGTGTGAACGCTGTTTTGTGGAAGAGAAATTCTAAAATTTTCCCTTGACAATGCAAGCGCAGATTGGTACTCAAGTATGATTTTGAAAAATACAGTAGAATCAGAATGGAACAATTGGAAAAAGAACGCACGCATAAAAGAAATCGGAGCTGTACTAAACCAAGGACAAAAATGGGGATAATAAGCCAGTGGCATATTTTTCGAAAAAATTGAGTGAAGCTCAAAAGGAAAAAAAAGCAATTTACCTTGAGTGCTTGGCAATAAAAAAGGTTGTGATATATTGGCAACATTGGCTACTTGGAAGAGAATTTTTGGTACACTCCAATCATAAACCTTTAAAAAATTTAAATATAAAAGCAATAACAGATTAAGAACTGGGTGATTTGACATACTATCTGTCCCAATACAATTTTAAAGTTAAATATAATCCTAGAAAATTAAACCAAGAGGCAGACTGTTTAAACAGGCATCCAGTTCTAGAGCCTGATGAAAATTCAGATGACATATTAAAAATAGTAAACCTAGTGAAATTAGAAGACATAAAAAAGGATCAAAGAAGATGCACAAAACTACAAAACAATAAGAAAAAACTAATATTCTAAAATGAAATTTATTATAAAAATTTCAAAGAAGAGAAAAACTCTCATTATCAGAAGAATTTAGTAAAATATTACTAAAATATGTACACAATACTTATTGTCACCTGGGAAGAGCGCAGATGATAAATAAAGTAACACCATTCTTTACAGCGAAAAATATAAACATAAACATAGAGAAGATTTGTGAAACTTGTGACATCTACTTAAAGAATAAATCATGAAGAAAATCATAATATGGATTAATGTCACACCTAGGTTGAGCAATGTACCCATTCAAGATAGTTTCTATAGATACCATCGGAGGTTATGGAGGATCCCAGTCAACAAAAAAATACCTACACCTACTGGTCGACCATTTCACAAGATATGCTTATATTTTAACATCAAAAAATCAAAACGCTGATGACTTCATAAAACTAACTGAGGAAGTAACAAAATACCATTATGTCCAGATGGTACTAACAGATCAATATCCAGGAATAAATTCGAAAGAATTAAAACAATTCAAAGTAAAGAAAAAAATAAAATTGATTTTCACTGCCATAGATGCGCCTTTCTCCAATGGTCTCAATGAAAGATTAAACCAGACTTTAGTGAATAAAATAAGATGTATTATGAATGAAACTAACAAAGAGGCTGCTATTGCTATGGACAACTATTGTGAAAAAAGCTGTGGAGAAATACCAGACAGAGCATACAGTGACAAAATTCTCAACAAAATACTTGCTAGAAGGTAAAACCATAAATATCCTACCGCATGAATTAAAAATAAAATGCACAGCCGAAGATTTAGAAAGAGAGAGGAAAATAGCACTCAAGAATACAATAAAACTTCATAATGACAACAAAAAAAATATTCAACCTACACAGGAGACAAATTGAATTAAAAAGGGAGATCTTGTGTACATAGAACATGAAAATCACCTGAATAGGAAGAAATTAGATGAATTGAGAATTGGGCCATCCTCGATATTGGGAAAATCTTAAAGTCAATCTATGAAGTCAATACCGGACACAGAACCAAAGAATCAAATTTCTATGATATAACAAAACTAACTCCAATGGTAGAAGGTTATGATAATTGAACAATTGCAAAAGCATTGTTCATTTCCCAGAAGGGGAGGGTTTATTACAGAAACCCAAATGAGTTTTTATTTCAAATTAAATATTTGAAGGATATAATCATTATATACTGCTAAAAATGAAAAAAAATTGCTAATGATGTTGAGTATGCCAAATTTGTTGTAAATATTAATTTAAACAGTAAGTCAAATGCTGCAATGGGTGAAGGAATATTTTTTATTATTATTATTATTATTATTATTATTATTATTATTATTATTATTATTAAAAAAAAAGGGCAGATGTTAAAACCAACCATCACCCTGAACAAAACACAAATAGTTTTTCTATCCTTTCACCCATATCAAATATTGCTGGACATTTTTCTTGAAGGTTTTTCTCCTTTCCAATTCCTCCAGATGCAAATTAGAGCCCTCCTAAAACAGAAAAAAAAGATAGGTCAAGAAGTTATGCGAGGAAAAAATGGTTACTTTATTTTCAGATTACATACAAGATCATACTAACTGGCAGAATTATTATGAGGTCTGGATTGGGAACCTCAGGAATGGCTTTGATGTACCTTCTGCACTCCCACTCCTCTGCCAAACTAACCTTGCCATGTAAATGAGTAAAATATAATGTGTTTAGTGACTAAGGAAAGCAAGGAACACTGATCAAAATAAATCAGTATTACAGCAGTCTTTGGCAAATTAAAATACCTTTCAAAATATTCACATTGTTAGAGTCCCCAGTTAGCTCCAGCACTTTCTCTTACACTTCTTCAAAACTCCCCTCCTGGACTGGTGTCAAACTAAATTGGAAAAACCAAAGAATGAGTTATTAGTTTGCTGGCATGCCCGGCTCTGCTGTGGTGTAATCGAGAGCATTTTGGACTTTTTACAAATTTCATAAACGAAATTATCCATTGCACGTCAGATATTTCACACTGTATCACCAAACAGTTACATTAAAACTCTTAAGTTACATAAGAAGTTTCCAATTTTATAACAAAAACAAATACGTGATATTAACAACGTGTTCATAACCTATTTCTTAGTATGGACAAATGTTCACCATAAAATAAAACGTCTCACAGTTATCAACAAGACGAGTCACAGAAAAGCGAAAACTACTTACCTAATACAATTAAAACAATCTTCAGACACAGGTCAGTTTTCTCGCAGGAAACCTCTATTCCACTGGCTCCGCCGTGCGATTTTGCGTACATTCACAACACAGCACGTGAATGACTGGACCAGTCGGTATAGTCATTAGTATACTCTCTGGGTATAGTGGCGCGGCCAACTGACAACCAATGAAATGCTGGCGGTCATTTTGAAAAGGTTCACGTATTCACTGATTGTCAGCAAAACTACATATTTCGACTGAAGATATCAGTGACTTTGCTCTCACTGATTGAATCAGCGACAATTTCACTGATTCATATTCGAGCATTGAGAAGGTATGTTTAAATATACTTCGCAAATGACTGCAACAGTTCTGTGCATTTATTTTAATGTCTATTATACATTTGTATATATTGTTGTAGCACTCAGTAATATTTTGGTTTTGGAATTTAGTTACAAATTATCATTTTTTAATATTTCTAATCCTTTGATAAGTACATCATACGCTAAGGAAAGACGATACATTTTGGCAGTTCATGAGAAAATAATTCGGTCACAGTTGAAGGATATGTGAGGGGATATGTGGTAAATGATGGTGAACATGTTGAACCCGGATTTGCCAGACCTATCTTACTTTGTCTTAGAAAACCGGCCCAGGCACGAAAAAATCTTAAAACTTCATCTCTGAACACTAGTGATTTTTTTCACATTTTTTAAATTGCTGGGCCATATTTTAAAAACGTTAGACTTTTGTGGTCAAGTACTTGGCTGTACGGTAGACGCCACGTTCTAGGCACCTGCGACTTACCTCCAGGAGTAAGGTCACAGAATGGCGTCTGAAACGTTGGTAACTCTGCCTAGGACATCGCATTTCCCGGACAGCTAAATAGGTAGCAACTCAAGCAGCGGAAGCCTACGCTTTCACATCTGTAGATGTTTCAGACTAGTGAAAAAGTTGTCTTAGTATTTATTCTTGTATACGTATAAATAAGAATATACAATCCGGACTCTGCGAAATCTCTGTCTTTTGTAAATAATTATTGTATGAAAACTGAAAATTGATTTAATGTAGCACTAAATTGCGAACACTCATCCCTGAAATGTGATTTACAGAAATAGAGATCCGGTACTGTGTGAGAAAACTCATTCCAATATTACTGAACATTGAGATAAAAATTAACAGAAAATAAAACAGTTCTTTCAATTTTATTGTGAAATATCATTTTCCTTCAATTTAATTTTACGTTGATTTTGTCTTCTCTTTTCTGTCTACCCATGCTGTGGAGGGGGGCGCCCAAAAGAACTAAATAGGGAAAATTGTAAAAAAGGACGATCATAGAAGTCGAATTTTGTAGAATACTGCCTAAGAACATAATCCGGATCGAACCTTTACCCCTTGATTTCCCCACTGTCACCCTTCTATCCTTCACCTGCACCCGAACTGTACCTCATAATTTCCCCATTTGTTATCTACCTGTCCTCCAAAATACATCTTCAGAATTTACTTATCCGAAAAAAAACGTCGTGTCCCCATGAGAGACACAAACATGGTGTAAAAGGCCTAGGCGCTTCCTAGTTATTCGCGATTATAATGTGTGTGGCAATAATTTTTTTTTGTATGTCATAATCTGCAAACTTTTATTTTTTTTCTTCTGAAATCTTTTCAGTGGAGGATGGGGTGTACTTCTCTATCCACCAGTATCACACTTTCAAGATTTAGTGTCGGTGGTTTCTTATAAACTGCCAAAAACTATCGTCTTTCCTTAGCGTACGATATACTAATGCAAAGGATTAGAAAGATTAAAAAAATGATAATTTGAAACTAATTCCAAAACCAAAATATTACTGGGTACTACAACAATGTATGCAGATGTAGTATAATAGACACTAAAATAAATGCACAGAACTGTTGCAATCATTTTCGAGGTGTATTTAAAGACACGGTAATTTAAAGGTGGGAAAATGGTTTTTATATTTTTAACTGCAGCCCAGTTCCCGAAAAAATAAAAAAAAATGCACAACAATTTGTGCTTTAAGAGGAACGTTTGAGGTTTTTTCGAGCCTGTTCCATGATTCTAAAACATACTAATTTTTTTGTTATTTTTTCAAAAATATTTTTTTTGTTTGAATTTGGGTCTGAGAAAATATCTAAAAATAATTTTCTGATAGTATAAATTGTTTTCGTATTTATCATATTTTTCAGTCAGATAAAATAGTGTTAAGTTGCAGAAAAAATTAAAATAAAAAATACTGGTTTTTGGCTGTATGGGATGTGGGTGGTGGGACGGGGACTAAGAAACCTTTCAAAAATATTACTTTTATGTTAGAATTGTAATGTAATCACTCATACGTCATTTGGTTTAGGGGAACCTCTTACCATCTTATCCGGGGGTATCATTTATTTGCTTTATCTGAAACAGCCCTTGAAATCAAGGGTCTGAAGATTTAGAAAGCACTTGTAATTGACGAGATAAATACCGTCTGTATGAAAGTGTTGAACAGGTGGTCCACTGCATCCTGCACGACAATATTCAATGCGACATTAAGACTTCACTATTTTTCCTCAGCGTGGAAAACAGCTGTAATAATTCCTTTCTGTAAAACTGGAAAAGACCAAAGATATGTTGAAAGCTACAGGTTCATTAGAGTATTGCCAACCATATCCAATATATTTGAAAGATTAATACTCTCCAAATTACTCAATTCTAGCAACGCTATTCTGTCGATTCAATTCGGGTTTCGGGACTCAATAACGCACCAACTACTACGAATGACTGAAGCTGTAGCGCAAGGTTACCACCAAAAGAAACATACATCAACAGTTTTCCTGGACGTAAGTCTGACGTACGACAGACTTTGGCAATTGAGCTTAATTTATGAAATGTTAAAAAAACTGAACTTTTGCAACTTCATTTAGAAAATTCATAAAGTACAACGAAAATGAGACATGACCCGTTTTTAGCGTTCTTTTCTCCACCTGAGAAAAAATTAAAAATCTGGATCCATTTTTGAAAAAGTTTTGAAAACAATGTTAAAGCTTCGCGTAAAGTGCCCCCAAAAAACAAAATATCTAAATCCAATTCACAGTGAGTGAGTTAATTAAAAATAATATTTTCTTTATTAATTTTCTCTGTAAGTTTAACTTGTATTAAAAAACATTATGTACAAAATGCAAATATTGAAAAGGATTTTTAATGAAATAATGTACGCTCTGACAGTGCTGCCACGCGTTCGGTAACGTTGACATTGCTGCTGTTAGAGCACAATTGGGTCACATGCAATGGGGACGCGGCATTAGTTGGCTGTTGCATGACTAAAACCGCCTTCGCACCTGACTACCAACTCGGCAGCTCATCGACGGGCTATCGGGCAGAGAAGACGAAGTTGGTAGGGGAAATTCCCCCCTGGCCTCGCGAGGCAAACTTCGCCAGGAAGGAATTTTATATTACTGGCGCATCTCTAAAATAATAATAGTGGGTGAATTTACGAGCTAACTTAGACACCAAGTTGGGAACATTTTACTTGAAAATTTATCTTCTCATGTAATTCGTAGCTTTTCCTTTAGTGGATATCTCAATACCTGAAACACCGATCTAGGAAAATTGAATTACCTTACTAGAATGCTGGGATATTATTTACTTATCTTTTGTATACATTTCCAATTGAGCATGGAGTCCCGCAGAGTTTGATATTAGGCCCTGTCCTCTTCCGTCTATACGTAGACGATAAACACTAGTCGATTGGAAGCGGAAGAATTCTTTTCGTTGATGGCACGCCTATTATGTGCGAAAACGAAACAATGTGTATTATGTGTCCGATATCTGATGTTTCGATTTGTTTTCGTTGTATTAAATTAATTGTAAACGCAAGAATCTCAGTTTCTTTTCCATTTCAAACAAACAATTGCGTACTCTATTTTAAATGATTCATTTTTCCGAACACGTCAACTGTCATAAGTACCGTTGTTTTTGTTGCTTTATCCGTAGAGGTGATGGTGTTCCTCTTCTGATAAACATAAGATCAGGCGCCGACCTACATGTCGGCTTGTGGGGGATTTCTCTCTCTAGGTATCTCTTCCAGAAGTGAAGATAAGAGGCCGGCGCCCATTGTTTTTAACTTTTAATTTTCCTAGTTCAATAAATTACAATCAAATTAAGCTTCTAATAATAAAGTTCCCATAACTTTCATCCCTCCCCAAATCTTTCATTGGGGTTTATTCGATAGTCTGAGAAAAGACTAGATGTCTGAAATATAAAGAACCACATTATGACTACGTTGTTGTTTTTGGAAATTTTCGGTTTAATTTTTTTACAGAGATTGCTGGTCTTAGTATTAAACAGAAAAGGAGCCTAGTCGATTGTCTTCCACAATAAAACATTTTTATTCTACAAATCACGACTAATCCCATTCTATAGCGAAGACTATGTAAGAGCAAAGAGCATGTGTGGCATCCATCTCCACAGACTTCAGTATTCTGTGCGTCTGAGAAGTGACTGGGAGACTGGAATGCAAAACAAATCGATTATTACCGTAATGTCCGCTAAATTCAACTATTTCTACGGCAGATTGCTGATTTTAGTGATTGGACAAAGGAACAGATTAAGCCTCACGATTCGATTGTCTTTCACAGTAAACCCCCCTTATTCCACAAATGAGAACGAATCTCATCCTAGCGAAGCTAATGTAACAAAAAAGTGAGCCCGGGTGTCTTCCATCATCCAAACTCCTTCATTCGATACGTTTGGGAAGTGACCGCCGCGGCGTGGCGGCGAGACTGGGCAGGGCATGCGGCGGGGGTGGGGTAGCGGAGGCGGTGGCGGTGGGTCGTGCCAGGGTGGCGAACGGCTATTGAATAAACAGCTTTGTCATCTCCCAAGAGAGTGTCATAACATGGGCGGTGCGAACCCTTAAACGGCGTCACCCCTTCTCGTATCATCTTGTGACGGGTGGCCGCCGCCGCTACCATCGCCACCGCCACCACGGTCCCTGTTCCTTGTGCAGCCGGAGCCGTGTGCATTATATCGACTTTGTTACTGCCGCCCGCGGCCGCCGTGTTGTAACAAAAACATGCGGTTCGCAGCTAACTCCCCTACTCTCTCCACACTCAGCCATGCCACTACCGCTAATTTGTAGCCTGTGGATCGATGTACCATGAATTCGTAAGAAGAGTCTAGCCATTTGTAAAGAAGAGACAAGCGCGTAAACTTTGAACCTAAGGGTGATTTATATCTCGGTTACTTCATGTGGAATTAGTCGTGGAAGAGGAACGTTCGTGGCAAGATTCTTCGAATTTCTCTTATTTATTCTGTGTCTTTTTATTGAAGCATAATACTTTACCATCTCATTAAGAAATTGTATTCCGTATCTGGGGTAAGCGAAAGATCGGATACGTACTCCTCGCGCAACTTATCTTGAACGATGGATTGAAGAAATGCGGGCGGAGTGGGGGTATTAGTTACAAAGTCGGTCACTAGATTATTTACAGTAATGCCAACTTCTGGAAAATTAAAGTCATACCTGCTACGTGTACGGCCAGGTCATAGCTCTGCGTAGGCAACAGCAGGGACACTAGATAGGAGTTTTAGGAACCTCCCTTGAAGGATCTGGACCTGCCTCAGCCATTCCTTTAGATAATGGTAATAAACAGATTCCTTTAGATAAACAGAAGTTCTCGATTATGAAAGCAACTAGTTTTGACTAGCTTCTGTTTCGCGCCAACGAAGTTTTAATGCTTGGAATGTTGTCATCAGTGCTCGCTACGAGTTTTTGCCTTCAAATGTCTATTGCTCAAGGGAGGGGGAAGCAAGACCATCGTTCACGAAAAGTTGCGCGAGCACTACATGGTGTCGAATGATAATTATAACAATAACAATAATAATGTCCTGCTATACTGCAATCTGTGCAGAAAATATGGCTTGCTGACCACTGACCAATGGTGGAAGCACCAGTGGAACAAGGTGATCGAAAACTCCAATACAAAACTACTCTTGGATTTCAAGATTCACGAAGCCCGTCGCGACGGTTAGATCATAATATACCAGATGTCACCGTCATTGAAGTGAAGCAGCTATGGAAAATGGACGTAGTCATTCCTGCAGATTCTAGAGGACTAGAAGGAGATCGAAAAAAATAACGAAATACGGTGATCCCCAGATACAACTGGAAATGCACTGAGATGGAAGGATCCCAATTATTCCTGTTATAATTTGGGGCTGTAAATCTATACCCAGAGATCTGACGAATGCCTGAAAACCCGAGGTATTAATGGGAGACCTAGCGTGAAGCGTTAACGGCTATCGGCTGGATAAAAGCTCTAGAAAATTTATTACTATTATTATTATTATTATTATTATTATTATTATTATTATTATTATTATTATTATTATTATTATTATTATTATTATCATTATCATTATCATTATTATTATCATTATCATTATTATTATCATCATCATCATCATCTTATTCTTATTCTTCCTCTTCTTCTTGCGAATAAGCCCAATTGCGACTACGCAAAGTACTCAGATGTATTTCGTAGCCTTTCTTTGTGTACATATTTCTTTCATCCTTTGCCTGTTCACTTTTTCTCTCTCTTCGGTCCAAGCTTTTACTGTTCTGCATTTTGGTACTTCTTCCAAATCAATCTGCCATGACTCCACTTTGGATCTAAATGTGTTCCTCTTTTGAATGTCATCTTCTATGACCCCTGATGATTTAAGGCCCTTTTTAATTTCATTGATTCATTTAATAGTGTCAGTCGCTGCTTTACTTCTGTTCTCATAAAATTCATATTTGTTTGGTAAGACGACATATATGTTTGGTGATACTCATATTTGTTTGGTAAGACAATTAGGATTCATTCTTTTGATGTGGCCATAAAAAATTAGTCTGCGTTTTCTGATATCACTGTGAATATCCGTATACTGTCTGATTTTTTTTTTTTGCTTTTGAGTCTGTACTGCTCGTCTGTAAAATTTGGACCAAGAAATTTTGACTCATAATTTTGCATTCCTCTTGTTCCATATTTTCTATGTCTTTTTTTCCTGTTGAAAATTAGTATTTCTGAGCCTTATATTCTGATTTCATCACTGTATTATAGTGTCTCAGTTTCGTGTCCTTTGGCATACATTGTTTGTTATAGATATTTTGAGTGATACGATATCCTATTTCCATTTTGTACTACTAGATTCATTGGCCTCAGTTTCAATTTCATTTTTCTGAAATATTTCCCCCAGGAATTTAAATTGTGTGACTCTTAATTTGGCCATATTTTGTTTCCATTAACTTAGGTATGTCTTTGTTACAGGTCATAAATTCAGTTTTTTCAAATGATATCTGAAGACCAACTCTCTCTGCTAGTTCTTTAAGGCGTTCAATCTGTTTTTGTGCTGTTTGAATATCAGGTGTCAGGATTGCCAAATCGTCCGCCAATGCTAAACAGTCTATCGCTAATTTTCCTCTCCCTATAGCGATTAGTTGTGCAATTTTGAGGATTATTTTTTCTTTACGCCACTCTGTTATTACTTTCTCAAGAATACAATTAAATAGCAGATGTGAGCGTCCGTCACCTTCCCTTACCCCCGTTTTGATTTTGAAAGGGTTAGAAATACATCCCATAAATTTAACTTTGTCCAGTGTATTTGTCAGGGTTTCTTTTAACAGTTCATGAGCTTTTAAATCTCATACTTCCTCCCTCAATATTTGGATATTACTATTATTATTATTATTATTATTATTATTATTATTATTATTATTATTATTATTATTCCTGATCTTGATGTAATAGTGAAATTATTGATTCCTTTACTAGCTCTTTCCATCTTTCCCATTCTCGCTATCCCTGTTGAGTAGCAATCTTGGAAAATCCCATTACATCACAGAAATGAGTGTCCATGTAGTAAATTAATGGTGACAGTCACTGTAAATGCTATGAAACATTCGCTTCCATAGTCACTGTCACGATTTTTTTCCTGACTGTGCGAAGAAGGAAGGTAATTTTTTTGCAGGGATTAAATTTCTTCACACCTTCATTACGTGTGAGCTGGTCGACGGATTTTGACGATATCAGAACAAAATGGCGTACTTTCTAGGCAAGGGAGAGGGGAAGAATTAAAATCAATGCGAGTGACTCTAATCAGGTAAATTATTTAAAGTTTCAACATGAGATTTTAAAATTATTATTTTTTATTCTCTTTGAAAATATTTAATGTTTCTGCGACCACTACTCAATCTGCAGGATCGCAATCACCTGCGTACGCCTCCAACGACGTAGGGATGACTTTCGAATACTTCCGCTATTGACGATGACCTATTACGTGACGATTGCGTGGATAATAAGTAGGGAAACTCGTTTTCCGATTCTCAGTCTTGATTTTATAACACATTCCCAAATGGCATTAAACAATTAAATAGATATAAAAAGTTAAATTGCCAAATAAAATATTTTCTGTAAAGATGTTTCTGTTGAATCAGTTTATACTGAGAATAAAAAGGGGAGTAATATTTATTTAATAGTAATTGCAATTCAATCATTTCCCTTAATCTGCTGGGCAAATGATGGTCAAACGCCTTGCTTCTAAGTACTAAATGTAACTTCGCTATTTGCCGACGTTTTCGTGATCTCTAATTGTAATAGATTGAAGAGGAGTGGTAGGTTTAGTAATTTCATCCCCATTACCATCAAATAATATCTGTATCTCGTTTACCGATCTAAATATTTTTTATTGCTTGTAAGCAAACTTTTCATTTTATCAAATGTTAGCAAAAAGCGTTGTGGCCATCTTTATCCATAATTGACTTGTGTAATAAAAGAGAGAGTGCAAGTATTCCGGGGCTCATGAGAACGTATGGAAATTGTACTCCCTCCACGCCGAACACAGTTTTTACTGCTTTTTGTCAATAAATAAATAAATAAATAAAACGAAAATAAACCTCCTCCTGATAACCACCTCCATCACCCCTGACATCTTAGCCCTTCCTCCTTGTCGCCAGAGAATCTCCTCTACCACCCCCACCACCGCCGCCGCAACCGCAAACGCCTCCGCGGGCCGCCGCCACCACACCCCTCACCTCTTAAGACACTGAAGCGCCTGTCTTCGCCTCTTCGCTGCCGGCAAAGGGGTAGCAGCCGCCGCCCCCTTCCGCCACCGTGCTTCTCGGAGGGCGGGGGGGAGGCGGAGTGACGCGCGCCGCGACGTCTACAATGCTCATATTCACGCGATGGGGGGAGGAAGGCAAGCCGCTGGAGAGGCAACCCCTCCCCTCCCCCTCTACAACCCACCCCTCCCGCCCCCGGGGCCACCACGCCCGCGCACGAGCCACCCGCCAGGAAGGGTGCGTGCCCGCAGCCAGCGCCCTGCGCGTTTTTGCTCTGGCCGCCACGCCACGCGGCGAGGAAGATTTATACAGCGGAAGCGCTGCAGTCCCGGAGAGCTGGAAACGGTTTTTCAAGTTTTTTTTATGCTTTGCACTAACCGGAATACAATTTAGTAGGCTGTTTAGAAAAAAATGATGGGTGAAATGCAGAGAATATTTGAAGTTGCATAGCCGAGGCGTGTACAGTATGAACGAATCCAGCTGCTTAGTTCGGAAGGTCTTACGCTTGAATCTTTGGTCATGGGTATTTGCTCGTCTTTTGTCGTATGTATATGTATATATTTGTTTATATGTATGTGTCTGTGCCTATATATGTGTGTAAGAGTTTGTGTGTGTGCGTGTGTGTGCGTGTGTGCGTGTGTGCGCGTGTGTGCGCGTGTGTGCGTGCGTGTTCGTGATTTAAATCCATTGACATGGAGCAGACATATGGCGAGTATAACGAATTCTCTTCACCGTATTTAGCATACTTGGCCGGACTTATAAATTATTTCGTCACATAGCTATAGAAATTGAGACGTTTGTAATGGAAATCTATAGTTCTATTTTTACCTCGACCGGGAATCGAACCCGGGGTCGCATCACGGAAATCTAGCACGCGCACCACCCGACGGGCTGCTTACAAAATAAGGATCGTAAGAATTTACGATACGAATATCGTAGAACGTTATATCCACTTTGTAATGAATTCAAATTCAATATGAAATACGGGAACTTGTCTCTTAGTATGTATTAAATTCAATGTAATGCTTCACTTTTTATAGACAACTTAAGACTTTAAGCATAAAGCTGATTGTTACACATTAATTAGTCATCATATACAATCATATTATCACATGATTACACATGACAGAGATAATGTGATTGTGTATGATTAATTAATGTGTAACAATCAGCTTTGTGTTTAAATAAAGTCTTACGTTGTCTATAAAAAGTGAAGCATTACATGGAATTTAGTCATATGAATTGTTCAGAGTATTGCGATGGATAACAGAAGAGTGGAGTGTATGGAAATGAGAATTGCTCCCACAAACTGAAACCCTGAGATAGATCGGTAGGGCAGATTATAATAGAACCAGGGTTTGCGGAATCCTTCGTACCACATATACACAGACATACACATGATTAAGGTTAAAGAATATTTATTCACAATTATTGCATTACGGCTTCTGCAGTGCGAATTTTGAGCGAAATATCTAACCCTGGAACTTCCAAAGGGGATGAATTTAAATGATTTCCAAGACATCTGAATCAACATCTGGTGTTATAATCAAGCATTGTAAAAATGTTACCGTAACGTGGGGTTACTTTGCTCCATGGGGATCGAACGTTGCTCCAGTCGCGTAAAATGTTTTCTTGAGTTGTACCTATTATCTGAGCAGTTGTACCACTACATTTTTTTGTGAAGGAAAGCATACTCTTAGTATTGACAGACCTGTTTGTTTACATCGGTCATCCATATTTGATTTCTGCAAGCTGAAAAAAAGGCTTGCGTCCAGAAGGAGAAAAAGCTTCGTCAAAAATATTTTAAAAATTCAATAAACTGAAGACAATCATTGGGTAAGTTGTGCTTATTTTAGGAATTCATTATCTGTGCGTCCCATGTATTTTAGTTCTGAGGTTAGTTGTGTTTTATGAGTACGAGAAACAATTTTCATAAAACGTCATATATTTCCTCCACGGCAAATGTGAAGCAAAGTATTCCCACTGTCAAATATTGTTGTGGAAAGATCTTTAAATCTGGCTCACTTGTGAATTTATTTATTTATTTCAGGGTGGTGAAAATGATCATAAAATATAAAATAATTGCGGGAAACAGAAGATATTGCAGGGACAGCTGTGAAGGGACAATATTTCTTTTGTCTGTTCGCCACCAAACGGTACTCACCTCACGCAACCTCTAAATGTTTCTTACTTCCGACCCATGAACCCAACTTGAAGAAACATTCTTACCGAATGGAAGGCTAGTAAGTTAGGCTTCAAAGAGACTGTGCTACAGAAATAACACTTTCCTTGTAAAAAGATTGATGAACGTTTTGTCAACCAACTTAGCAGAGAACCTAGGATCAGGCTTCAGGATGTGTGGCTTACGTCCCCTCAACGTCAATGAGATTTTATGTCACCTTCCTACAAGAAATTGCAACAAAGACATTTTGTGTGACTCATTTATAGAAGCACTTTTCAAGAAAATATATCAATGGACTGAAGGTGCTACTACTAGTGGAGGAAGAAAGTGGAGTTACCTTAAGGAAAGAGTGCAGTTTGCAGTAATTTGATACAAAAAATCAAGCCTGTGAGTCTGAACACAGAAGTTCGGAGGAAGATAGTGAAAGAATGTCTTTACAAGATTCACGTGTGGACGAGGGCTTGGAACAGTTGTGTGAAAGATAGGACACCGAAGTAGTTGAGGAAGAGATGGATTGTGTGGAAGATGCATGTGAAGATAAGTCAGACTTTAAGAAGATAAGTCAGGCTAAGAAAAGTGGGGTAGCATGTTGTGTTCAAGAATGAAGAATAATAATTTCCAGGTGTCATATCAAAAATAACAGATGAAGGAACTCTCTAATGTTTGCATAAGTTCCATGAAGAAAGCTCTTAAGTTATGAAAGTGGCCTAAACCTGAAGATGAAATCAATGGGTGCATGCAAGAACCTGATATGTTACATTTTTGAAAAAATGACATTTTGCCATTCAAACACCTAGCATGTGTCCCTCTATTTCCCCACAAAAACTCAAAGCTCTAAGTAGTTCACGAATCTCTCAATAGATAAATGTCATTGGGCGGGAACAAAGCTTTTGCCTTCATACGTGCAAGAAGCTAATATGTTTTCCTTCTCGCAGAGAGTTCCAGGTTAAAGGTTAGTGAAGTGTATTGTGTACATTGTGATAATGTGCGCTAGAGGTGCAAAGAAGAAATTATTTGAAGATTATATTGGAAATATAATCTTGACAAATATAATCTTATCAAAAAATAATTTTGACAATAAATAAATAAATAAATATTACTGCTAAATTACGAGTTTATTAATGACTCAAATACATCGACAATAGCGTTTGATATGCAGCAGACACTCTCAACACTTCATATACACACTGAAGTTGTTTTCTACTCCAGGCAACTGTGGACTTACAACCTCGGAGAACATGACGCAACTGAAGGTTCAATGCAACTCTTGGCAGAGGATTTAGCTAGTACGAGATCACAAGAAATAGCAACATGTTTTAGCTCTTATTTTCGAAACAACTCTGAAATTCAAGCATAAAAATGTTAATAGCCTGGTCTGATTCATATGGTGGCCAGAACAAGAATAAAAATATTATTTATTTGTGGTACTACTTAGTACATGATCTACGTCTGTTTTATGAAGCGCAGCATAAATTCCCTCTACCACGACACACCTTTCTCTACTGTGGCTGAGATTTTGGAGTTATTGAGAAGAAAAAGAGGTACATCAAGGAAGTGAAACGAAACATTCTCATGTAACAAAAATGAAGAGAGAGAGAGAGAGAGAGAGAGAGAGAGAGAGAGAGAGATTTCTCTCACTCCTATTGTCTCGTCCCTAGACTTCCGTAAAACATACGTATATCAAAGGAAACTCAGTGCAAATTCAGAAAACTTCGAAAATTGAAATAAGGAAAGACAAACCAGGTTCCGTTTTCTTTTCTTATTCGTACACTGTTTTAGCTGGCTGGCACGAAGTCCATGTCTCCAAGCGAGGTAAAATCAATACTCGAAATTATCTGCCTTTTTCTCAGCCAAGAAAGGAAGTTCTCAGCTGCATAATTACAAGATTTGAGAAAGCTATGTTCGTACATTCCATGTGAGTTTCGGGAGTACTGTGAAAGCATCCAAAGTGTAACACCGAGCTCTAAAAAGCGAAGATTTCAAGAGCATCAGCATTATAGTAAATATTTAGAAGAATAAAATGAAGTAGAGGAACCAGATAATGAAGGAAATAAGAATTAAGCATAATGAATTGTAACATCAGGATCCTGCACTCATGTCACTGTATGACGCTAGTGTCAAAATTTATAAAAATTGCTATGTACGCCATATTTCTAAAAACAAACAAATGATGATTTACAGACATAATTCTGTAATATTTTGCCACCTCATAAAAATAAATTGTAATTCAAAATCTTGAAAACTAATATTCTAGCCAAAAACCTTTACACCTCTATATCTCAAAACTTTAAAAATGTAACATATCAGGTTCTTCCATGCACCCATTGAAATGATTTATGATTTTCATTACACCGTAGGAAGCATTGCACCTCCCAAGTTGGTAAATCGTGGTGGTTACTTTTCTGTTCCTGAATTGGACAGATATTGGGTTTTAGTTATGAGTCAGGAATGTGAATGTCGTATATAAAATATTTTAAATATTTTCTTTAAATAAAGTGTTTTACATACACATACATGAGTACCATTCAACATATTTTAGTTATTAGTTACTATTTAATTTTTTTTGCCTGATACAAAAAGTATTTTGTCATTTTTCTTTCTTGAATTCTGAAGAGTATTATATTTTCTATTCCCTATAGATCATACAATGCTTCAAACACAAAAATTCATCTATTACTTTTGAAGAATGGTGCAAAGTATCCCCATCCTATAGGATGCTCAGCATTTTTAGAAATTAAATATAAAAAGCACAAAATTTTCTGGCAAATAGCATCATCAATACATACTTCTAACACTAAACTAGCCAATAAAATTATAAAACAATGAAAAATACTAAAAATTGTCATTTTTTAAATCACTTTAATATAAAACCTCAAAAATGGAGCAAAGCAACTCCGCGTCTACGATACCGTACATCTGTATAATAAATGTTCCTAAGAATATCTAAAATTGTTTGCATAAGATACGAGAATTGTAAAATTGTAAAGACTTATCAATTGAAATTAATGTTTACAGTTGTGTTTAAAAATTATCTTTATTTTCTGTTATATTTCTGTCTAACAAAAGAGTGTTATGATAATCAGTAATGGCACGGGTTTAATTACGAGTATGGCGTTCATGACACCCAAATAAGTGCGATTTTCGTTTGTTAGCGCACATCGTAGATAACTGGGACTCGAAGCTGATCTCACAGCGAACTTTGCAGTCAAACAATCCGCACGATCGATTGAGTTCATCTCATTCGCGTTGAAATAAATACGTTTTCAAATTTGTTTCGCAATATATTTTTGTATAATTGTGATTGTTCGTTGTGTTCTTTGTGTTCAAAGAGATTTTATAGGGAAAATAGAATATTTAATTTAAAAGGCCATTGTCGTGTCAGCTCTGCAACACGAGAAGGGTCGAGGAGTAGGGTAGGTGCATACCGGAATAACCGAATTTTAGGACGGATCCGATCACATCTAACAACTGCACTAACAACAATATCAACACAACTGCGCCGTGTGTAATTTCTCGGTGTTGTTGTGTTGGCGGTTGGTGCATTGGATTTTGTGACTATTTTGGTCTGTTAATGATAAGTAGAAAAACAAACTTATTTCCTTTATTCTTATTACTTTATATTGAGATGAAGAACAGTGAAATGTGCGTTTTGTTGTATTATATTTACAAGAAACGTCCATGCAATAACACAGACAAGTCTCACTGCTTTGCTACGAGACTGGATAGGCAATATATACATATTTCAATTAAGTAATACATGCTTCATTATATTTATATTACATTTCTTAATATTACAACGGATTTGTAATATCAATTGAAACCTGAATCGAACAAACTTGAGAAATTGTCCTTCGAAACTGCTAAAGAAAAGAATTTACTACAGATCTACAGTGACTCAGATAAGTCTTTCACCATTCGGAGAGGCAGCCTCCGACTATCGACGCAACAGGTTGGAACGAGATTGCCAGTCCAAGGAGTCCAGACGGAGCAAGGAGAGGGTTGGACGCAAACGGGGGAAGACGCTGTGCGTTTCCATAGCAACGACGCCGACGCGCCGGCAGCCTCTGGCGCAAACCACAAACTACGAACACGCAAGCGCACAACAGCGATAACCGATAAAGTAAAACATAACACACTAATTCGCTTTCTTTTCTTTTCTTCTTAAGCAACTTCGATCAATACGCACGTGTTACGCGAGTTCCGTCAATGCTTTGAGGCATAGAAAGAGGAGTATTTGTTATGTAATGATATTTGCATTATTAATTTAGAAAAATGAAAAAAAATAATACTGCAATCATATGCATATCGTATATATTGTTAGTTTTGAAATGTACCTTAATTTTCCTTAATTTACACTTGTGGGTAAAATTTGGAACGTGGAGCAGCCACATCGATTGCGCCAAAAACAGGCAAAATAGAGGCGAAAAATACTTTAATCTGGTCCTTTGCCTAGCAATACGATAGTAGCCAGATCACTCCGTCTGTGAGTGGCGAGTTCAAATCCCGACCACTCCATGTGGAATATGTGGTGGACAACGTGGAAACATGGTAGGTTTCTTCGGAGTTCTTCTATTCACCAGTCCCTCACTCATTCTACTTCATCAGCATACACATTAGATCTCACATCGCTTGTTGTTAAGAACTCATTATCATAGGCGAGCGTAGCCTAAAACAGGAGGAGGCAAGCACGGTTATGGGCTCCTTTCAAGTAACTTTTTTTACTTACATGTTTTATTTTAGTAGTAAATAAGTAAGATATTACGGAGAATGAAATTGTAACATGACTGAAACAATAATTGTTGACATTGTCTATATTAATTAATAAATATGATGGATTTTTATGTTGAATCGTTTACAGGTTGCCCATTGACTTATCGTGTAACGATTCCCCAAATTGTCAAGTTGAAATAGGGGTCAACCTGGGGTTAAACATATTTATGGAAATAAAGTAATTTGTAACGGGCTGTTGGGCCTCTGAAAATTTTCAGGAGGGCCATAGACCCCCTGCTCCCCTCTCTGCCCACGCCCATGATCCTTATCATATCTAAATGCATATTCAGTGCTGGAAACACCACACGCCACGTCGAGACAGCCGCAATATGCGTACGAGTGCGTGTATGACGTCTCTCAGCAAATAATCAAATAATTTACCGTTCATACAAATAATAATAATAATAATGATAATAATAATAATAACAATAATAATAATAACAACTAAATCTGCTGTTCAGATGATCAATCTACCACGTGAAAAATGAGGGAGAGGCATTATAAATATAACCAACAGTAATGCCAACTAAATCTCTATAATGAGAAAGTACTTCCTTGACAGGGCAGAAACATCGACACTCCATAAGGCTATTAAGTAGAGGCTGATTTTAGTCTCACCGCCCTAAATCTTGCAAATGCTCAGTTTCAACCTGAGTACACAAGCAATGAAAGCCTCGTGCAACTGTGGCGTTGATAAGAGTTACATGGTAGACATCCCAATGAACTATCAGGCCAGAACGTAGATTTTAAAGTATATGATAGGTGGTTGATACGTACTTTACTGTACCCAGAAACAGAAGGCTATACGATAATCATTCAAGACCAGGTTATCGCAACAAGAAATTACTTACGCTACATAATAAGAGAATCCTCCATAGTAAGTGGTAAATGTAGAAGATGTGATGCACAGCGTGAAAACATCCAGCACATCCTTGCCAGTTGTAGTGTGTTGGCATCAACCGCCTATAAAGTTAGGCACGATAATATGGGTAAAGTGGATGGTTAGTACGAAAATACGAACTTGAGTCCTGTAATGTCCCATTTTATAAATATCATCCTTCTACAGTCTTGGAAAATGATGAATGGAAACTATACTGGGACAGAAGCATAATTACAGACACCACAATAACGAACAATAGGCCAGATATAATAATGCTAAACAAGATCAAGAAAACAGCCATGATAATCGATTTTGCAGTCGTCAACAATAACAATCTAGAATGTGTATATAACTTGAAAATTCAGAAATATGTACTGCTCACTCAACAGCGTCATCAATGGAGACTTTAGAATATCGAGATACAACCGATAATCATGTCCACCCCAGAATTAATCCCAAAACACACAATGCATGCAATTCAAGTGTTTGAATTACCAATTTCATGCATAGAGCAAATGCAGAAAGCAGTAATACAGCTGAAGAATAGTGAGAGAATTCCTGGGATGTACTGCTGATTAGGAAACGATTGATTGAAATGTCCTGAGAGTAATATTCGTTCGTGTCTTATCTCTGCGAGATCGACCGAGCCTAGACCAGCAATGGTCAGGTGAATGTTCCTGCTCATAGTGCAGAGAGTTAAAAATTCTGAATAATAATAATAATAATAATAATAATAATAATAATAATAATAATAATAATAATAATAATAATGAACATCCACGTGTTTGATTTAAGCGAATGCTCGGTGGCAAAGCCTAATCTGAAACAAAATGTTCTAAACATATACATATCAGTCTTTAAAGACTGGTGTTACAGTTTCACAACAAAACGTTTCTGAGGTAGTAGTGAAATTGAAGTTCAGAAAATGGAGATTAGAGAAACTACTTTGCGAAACAAAATACACTATATATCGATTACAAATTACTGTCAATATATCACAAAAAAGTGAACTAGTACTACAGAATGGCACAGACTTTCTCGTAGCAAATTTTTCTTATTTCCTTGGTGTGGACTGGCTTAATAATAATCTTAAGGTCTAGCTCTATTCTCTGGCCAATTGCCATCTATCGTTGCGAAGAATAAGTTTTTGACATTTTGTCAACTTTTCGGTTTCTTAATAGTAGAACCGAAATATTACTTCAAGAATATTAAAGAAGAGTAAAACATCGTCCTAAATAGAAATTTTCATTGAAAAATTTGATGCCATTTTTAAGAAAATGGCGATTAAGGATTTCTTTAAATGCGAAATTTGAAGCTCTTTTTCACAGGAATCTATTGAGATTTCGAAAAACATTTAAAGTAATTTGAGGCTCTACCATTCACAAATGCAATAGTGTATACAAATTGATCGAAATGTGCATATTAACGGCGTAACAAATTTTTAAAAAAATTTGTAATTTTTGAAAAAATAAGGGTACACCAAAATGAACTTTACGTCATTACCATTGTGCCATTACCGCTATCCGTCAGTGCCATTACCGCTATCCATTGGAAAAGTTTGAAGAAAAAATATGGAGACATTTTTGAGAAAATGGCGTTTGAGCGTTTCTGAAAATGCGGAATTTTGAGTTAATTTTAACCGAAAACTGTTGAATATTCTGACGGACTGTCGGTAAAAAAAAAAAAACACTTTTTCGGTATCAGGGAACCCGAAAACATGTATTTCCGTTGAAATCTCGAAATCGTTTTTCCGCAGCATTACATAACGTCCTCTATACTACGTATATTCGTATATACGTATGTATACGAGAAAGTAAAATATTGACCGATATTCTGTTTTGATATGCTTTTCAGATCATCATTATCAACTGCATGAATGCAAGGAAGAAAAAAGGGACAATAACGGTGTGATTATAAATTAAATTACATAAAATAATTAACTTACCTTTAACAGTTACTCACATTTTTTGAAATTGGATTTTTCTATTAAAATTCACATATAAAATCTACAGAATTAAAGTGTATTCCAATTATTAAATACCATATAAGGAACCCCTGGGGACACATTCCTATAATTAATTACATTAACTGGGGTGTAACATTTTGATTCTGCTTATCTATAGTCTACGTTTAGTTACATCAAAAGTAAATAAATTAATTTCGCAATACAAATTAGTTTTAGACAAATCATGTTTCACAACGTTTGATTGAAAAACGAATGAAGTAAAGCCGCAAAATAAAATGCGTATCTTATAAAAAAGTTATTGGAGGTATTGAAAACATTTTATTCTAAATGACGCTTAAAATAACTTGAATTCATTAGTAACAGTTCATTAGCACTAGAAGATACTCAGAAGAAAAGTTGTATGCTATAAGATAAAGAATGACACATTTTCCCAGGAAGAAGACCCTAAATTCCATGACACCAATTACATTTCTCAATATTTCTTTCTTCAAATTGTTAACCTTTACCTGTTTAACAAAAACTAAGAAGAAACCTGTGCACTTCGATGTAAGTTAGTGGTGAACGAGACATGAACTTTTTATTTAATTTAATTTAACTTATTGATAGAAAAAAGTTTACATTTCTGTCTGATGTATGAAGCAGAAATACAAACTTAGTACGTTGTCTTGAGCTCATACCCATCTTTTACATTAGCATAGTTGAATTATGAGAAAAGGTGCCACCGAGCGTGGTTGCAATTTGGAAACTGGAAAATTTCGCTCCCATGTGAAAGAAAATTGAAAACTACAGATGCTCTTTAAAAGTACATTCAACGAAATAACTACCCCCGGTCCATTCTTCGTTCAACTAGGACAGAGAGCGTACCAAAGAAGCAAAGTTTATGTGCAGAACCGAAACAAGGTGCCATCTCAGCATTTATTCAACAGATCGAAGAAAACAACGAGAAACCTCATTGAGATTTTTTTGTACGTTCTAATTAATTGTAATTTTCATGCTGCAAGTAATCCTAGCGAAGTCTCCGAAGCTCCTGGTACTTCTAATAGTCAATGTCACGAGACCTCAATGTACGCTGCATTCGTTTTAATGTCTCAAGAGATGACCAGATCGGTGTCGAGGGTAGAGATAAAATAAAGCACAAACATTAACTTTTTGCTTCCACGAAGGCTGTATAACCGACAAATGAAGTGCATGGAGATTCATTTCGGCTGAGAATAGATGGCTGCGATGACAAGCGCTGAATAAGCATCACCAAGTCCTCTCTGCGTGACCAACAAATAAAAAAAAAGGGAATGGAATTTTAACGATGAATGGAACATTAATTTCATTTCGGCTGAACGTAGACTCATTTCATTTGTACTTTTTCTGCCTTATTAAGTTTGTAAGTTTTAAAAAGAGTTAATGGCGTCATGCCACCTAATACTAAGTCCAACCATTTGGTCTCGCCATTTAGAATTTATGTCGGCTGCGTATGTCTATGCGAAGTCATTCACGGACGATATTCTATAGATTTTAAATGGCAACGAATAGTTTTGACAATACTATCTACAAGAAAGAAACTGTAATTTCATTCCTATGTTTACGGTTTGGATTCTGGCAGATGTCGGTAAATTGTTATTCATCAAATATCTAAAAGATCCCAAATTCACTAGATAGAGGAATGGTCGCTTCCGATGGAAAAATAGTATTTGGAACTCATGTATGTGCAGCAACCATATTGGTGAATATCGTAATCAACCGCCCATCATGTTTTGACAACGAGTCATGTTGGAAAACTGCACCAGCCAGCGGAGGGGAGAGAAAAACGAACTACGCAGACTACGCAAGAAATTGTTTGTTGCGAAATGCCTATGCAATCCACAAGATGGTCTTTCTCCAAAGAAAATTTCTATATACAATGGTAAATCAATTAGTATATGCACTCAGTGTTTATAATCGATTTCAACTTACAAACAAAATTTACCAAACTATCATTTGTAAACATAGTTACCATGATTTACAATGTACTTGATCCATCACGGTAACAGGTTTCCGATATCCTCCGAGAAAAGGAGTTTTGATTGAGCTCCAAGTCTATGTGTGCATTGCTTGCTCACCTGTAGGTCGGAGCCAAAACTTCGACCTCTTAAAGAATCTTTAAGTGAACCTAACAGATGGTAATTAGACGTGGCAAGATCGGAACTGTATCCGGGATCTGAATGCTCTGACACCTGGAAATACAGATTTTGAAGAGCTTTGGCAGCGGTATGTGGATGCACGTTACCTTGCAACAAAATAATGTCTTTCGACAGTCCATCTCGGCATTATCATAAACAGAATCTTCTTAACATGCGTATACATGGTTTGACAATTCATCAATAATCTCATATGGGTTATTCAGAATCAGGGCACGAACTTGCTTTATATTGGGATCAGTAGTGTATAAGGCTGGACCTCTTTTCTCATTCTGAATGGTCTGGTTACTTTTGAATCGTTCAACACTTCTACACAGAAAAATAGCGGTGCTACAACAGCACATACTTTCTCACATTATTCAATTCAATGATATGACGATTTTACGTGGCGAGGGTCAGGTTCTTGCACTTCCGCCTGACCATGCAAATTTCGATATACGCCTTTCACTGTGTAGCGGAGAAAGATGGTATTTCTCGGGCGACGAAACAGACGATTTGAATTTAACTCAGAAGCTTCTTTCATGCTTGAGCATCTTTTTACATGCAGAAAATATACATGGGACAGCCAGCTTTACTTCCTCTCCGAAGGACTTTTCGGCGTTAAAAAAATATATGGCTTCGATCGGGTTTCAATCCGCGAATGGTGGTATAACAGTGTGCAATATAACCTAACAATATGCTAACCGTTACACCATCGAAAGCGCATTATTACTAACTTTTACAACTTTCAAAAATTCAGTGTGTTCAACGAAAATGTGTCTTGCACAATTGTCTTAAGCGTTCCTTGTATCCGTTGAAAAAATTGATGAAACAATTTGGACCGGTTATTGAGCAAATATTTTATCATTTGTATTAACTTTAAACAGAAATTGCATGAAAATGATTAGATTCTTTAAAAAATTGTCCTTTTTCAATATTTAATTATTTGGAACAGATTTTCTGTAAGACAAAAACGTCTATCTTTATTTTTGTACTTTTATAATGTTAATTATTTGCAATTTTAGAAGCAGAGAGTTCGTCGATAGTGGGACCATAGCGATTTTTTTATCGTATCTCTTCGTATGATTCATACAAAGAGAAAAATTAAAGGAAAAATTTGGAGCCTTTTTTTTAAAAATAATTGTTTAAAAATTGCCTCTAAAATTTTCACCTTTTGGTACACATACATAACACAAAAAAGAATTACGAAAGTATTTTTTGTGCAAAAGGAGAGTGGTGCAGGCATGTTTACGTCGCAACAACCCAAGCGAACAGTTGGTGATAACGTTGAAACATACCGTAAGCCAAGTGAACCATGTCATTTTCAGGCTGGTAAGTGCAAAAATTGTACAGTCAACCTGCAGCCGATTATAACGGGCAGATACTAATTGGCTTACCCTCATAGAACAATTTAGTCTTCTATGACGTGCTTAAAGTAATTACACATTTAGAGACTGAAAATGTTTAAAAAGTGTGAACAAATATACGTGTTTTTTGAGAAAGAACCCATTCCTGAAAATAAATATTACATGAAAGTAAACTAAACTATTTTACTTTTTTTGTAAATATTTTATTCTGTAACATTTTCGTAGATATGAATAATTTAGAAAAAAGGTCAAGGTCAAGAGGAATATAAAATTTTAATGTTCAATGATTTTTGACGTTGTAATTATATGTCTAATGGTTATTGAGTTTGTGTTTTAATAAGTGTTGAGATAAGAAAAATACAGAAACCCCGCTTAAAAAGCATGAAAGAAAACTCTTCACTTAACACAAACTCAAAGAAAAATTAACTTGTTTCAACCATCTGGGCTGATTCAAATTGTAGTCGAGCGGAATCTTTACGCTGGCGCACTTCGAGGACGCTTGGCGACCCTTCCCGCCGATCTATTTGGCGCGCTTCAAAGCGACTGAGCAACATGACACGTAGCCAAGAGAATGTGCTTAAATGTTCGTAGCTTTACTATTCGCACGTTTTGTTGAGCTCTCCTTTCGCTCGTAGTGGTAGGAGGTGATCCGGGGTTGCCTTTCTATTTTGCTAGCAATACAAAAAAATCAAATCTGCAATTCGTTTACCGATGCAAATAGGATTTCTGTAGCTCGGAAGCAAAAATGTCTAGTTTTTCAAAGTTTTGTAATCTCGAGGTTTTTTAATCATATATAATTATTTTCTTTAATTTTTGTTGTTTATTTCACTAACGTTTATTCATCTTTCAACTATTTATAGCTAAAATGTTGGGAACCGATTCTGGCGCTCAAGAAAACGTCCGCAGATGGTACTTCTCCCCCATAGGTCACACATAATTTGCACTGTTCTTTGGCTAAATAAATCAAATAAAATCGAATCTCTAGGCGGGCGTTGAAGGACCGACGGACAACACCGCTAGGATGGCCGAGTGGACGCGAACACGTGCTACGGGAGGGGCGCGGGCAGGGAGGGAAAGAGGAGGATGCAGAGGCCGTGGACTGAGATTTGGCGCGGTGTGTACCGGAGACGGGCAGCGGCGAGTCCCTGAGCCGCGTAAAAACGCCCCATATGGGGTGCAAGTAGCGTAACGTGTAATCTGTTGCATCTTGTCGGAGGCGCGGAACTCCGCTCCGTCTCGCGGCCTCGGCTTCGTCTGCGCCCCAACAAGGCGATCGAGTGACAAGTGGACATGTGCGCCGCCTCCACCGCCGCCTGCGTTACTACCCCCCTCGCCGTCACCCCCCCCCGCCACCTCAAACGCCTCCGTCATCTTCGCCGCCTCAAACGTACATGTATTATTATGTAAATAGCTTTAGGAATTCATATTTTTTAAACACTTAAATTTTCACTATTAATTTTCGAGGGTTGCGGCAATAGCCATGACACCTATTTTTTCTAACATAAATGTTATCGGATCACGACAATTTTCTTTGTCGTGATAAAGAAATGCAGAATTCATATGTGTTCACAACAACAGTCCGCTCTGTGTCTCCATTAGCGCAGAGATCAATGTGAAATAAGTTGTCTGACTGCCGCCGTGCGAGATGAATATAACCCGTTTCGAGCAACGCTTATACACAGAGATAGCCTTCTCCATGGGAAAAATGCTCGAGGATGTCACAGGGAATTGATGGAAGCTTGTGGGAATAATGATTTTCCAAACCGCTCAGTCGCCAGATGAGTAGGAGAGTTTCTGCGAAGACGCGAAGCAACCAGTGATCAGCAACGTACGTGACGACCAGCTAGTGTGCGGACCAATGTGCCACGTGCGGTAATCGAGCAGCTGCGTAATCGAGCTATTAGAACTGGTATGTAATGCGTTTGGAATGTTGTGAACTCGTGTTTGCTTTGGAACATGAAAGCAGTACTGTCATTTCAAATATCTTAATAAATATAAGAAACACAATTTTGATGTGTCGTTAAATGTCTGTGCACTTATTTCATAACTTGTTCTTTCATGTGTATATTTCAAATTTTCTACACGTGCTCATAGTCTCACAAAACATTATTTGCCATGACTTATCCCCCATTCTTCGTATCTGAGTGTACTTTGTTAAAGTTGAACGAAAATTCATTTTAGAATTACTCTCGTTCCTCTTCGCGCACTACCTTCTTTCTCTCAAACCTGGATTTCCTCTCCTAGATATCCCCCTTCGCGTTTGCGGAAGGACACGTGGGCCAGCGCTTGTGGGAACAGCCAATACCTGCAGTGCGTTCTCATGCTGCGAGCCGGCTCGGCAAGTGTTAATCTTGGTCAGATCTGGTCTAGAATATCTCCTTCGCTTCGCTGCCTCCGTCGCTATAGTTGCTGCCTTCCCCACCACTGTAATTGTCACGTTCCTCAAACCCCTCGTTCCATCATTCATCTCAGCCGCCTTGAACGCCTAAGACGATATGGCTGTTTTCGCTGCGTTGCTCTATGCGTTGCCTCTGCTGTGTCCTACGCGTTCCTTTTGACGTCTCCATTTCTTCCTGCACACTTTCTTTCGCCGCAGTCACTTACTCCATTGCATCGACCCTCACCTTCATTGTAGTCAATATATTTATTCTGCCTAAGCTGTCTGGGCCGCTATTGAATATTCTACTTGAACTTTGGTGACATCGGCTAAGAACTGGTAAATCTTAAAAATCTCCTGGTGAAGACGATAGTGCTTTAACTATTGGTACATCTCCTGGTGATATTGAATAATGCATGGTTATCGGTACTAGTTGGAAGTGTATAAAGTAGACAATAAATATTTGTTAACTATTTATTCCTTGTGTATTTTTGGACATAACAGCTGTGATCGCTGAGGTAGGCAAACATAGACAATCTCGTTCCGAGGAGTCGAGGGTTCAAATCCCGCTTAGGCATGGCTGTTTACCCGGGATGTGTCATGATGGGCTTTCCATTACTCCATGCGTCATCTTTCGAACCGTATCCTTTCTTTCATGGGGGACGTATGGGGCTTGCATGGGAGGTGAGGACAATTAAACCTAGGCGCTGTCATTCTCTGATCTTGTGTGTTGCGACATGGTGGGACAGACCCCACCATCCTGCATCTGCCGCCAAATTCCTGTATTTACTTGCCAGACAGATAGCCTCGCCCACAACCGACTAGCCTAGTCGACATAGGGAAAACCCCGGCAGCTCCCACTAATTTGAAAAGGAAAACGAATGGGCAGCCCCGAAATCGGGGAGGAGGAGGAGGAAGAGGAGGAGGAGGAAGAGGAGGAGGAGGAAGAAGAGGAGGAGGAGGAAGAGGAGGAGGAGGAGGAAGAGGACGAGGAAGAGGAAGAAGAGGGAATGGTCCCGATCCGACATCATGAATTGATTGAAGTAAAGGAGGGGGCGGTCGGCTGTAGGCAACGGAAGAGACTAGCGAGGGAGAGGGCGATCGGGAAAGTCGGCTCATTGTAAGAGCCGTGAGGATAACCGGTGTCCTGATCCAAAAGATGAGTAGAGGAATTTCGAGTATTATGGAATAGTCGGGTAACATGCAATACCGAGCTTATTCATCTGTCAAGTGCTGCAGCCAAGTGGCGCAGTGATAAAATAATTCAAGATGCTCTTATAATGCTAGAAATAGTCAGTTACTCACTTGCGTGCATCACACCTTCTACTGAAGAAGATTCGTTTTTCGGTTTTCAAAAATTTACGCAGGGAGGTTTTGAAGAGCCAATACAATTAGTTTGTTTTCTGTCTAATAATTAGAATGTATATTACAAGAGTTTCTTTTTATTACTTCATGCTCATTTTGTAGCTTGCAGTTCTTCACGTTTATATTAGATGGTATTGTTTTCAAAATGACATGACGGGTCCATAGACCCGTCATGTCATTTTGAATATTTGAATACTAGCTCGTTTCATTCCCGTGTATCATTGAGTTGGAGTTCATACCATCTTCTGAACCAGACAACAATGATGCAGAATGTATGTAATGTAACAGGATGTTTTTTTAAGGTAGACGGGAAGGGGTTTGGGTGAAATGTTTGTCCTGTTCCCTGTGGGCCCACCTTGACTGTTCTGGAGCAGAGTGATTTTTGCGAGTAAACTACTAAAAACCTATGAAATTTGTATTTTATTAAGTCAGATGATCATTACATAATTTGTCATCAACCTTATTTCATTTTTGACATTTTGAAACCCCTATTCCATATTACCGGCTATTTCATATTAAACTCCAAATGCAACATTAAAAACAAAATAAAATTATTGGTATTAAAAAGGTTTGTTTTTACTTTTTCAAAACAAATATTGAATGAAAATAGTATATGTTTGGGTTCATTTCATATTCCATGCTCTAATCACCTTCATTACAAAGTAATGCTAACAAAACGGTTTTCCATATTGCCCAAACTTCCTCTATAAATTCATGTAAACAAGATTCTCATTGCATTGTTAACTTTCGATTGCGTAGCCGTCATTTTGAGGTCTGCTTCGAAAATGAAGTCGCCCATCAGTTAGTGATCAACTCTTCATTTCGAAAGAGTAGATCTGCTGGTGATGGCTTAGGTATGTACATTTAATTGGTAATTTAATGAATAAAAACTTAAGTAAACACTGCATCTGCGGGTCCGGTGGCCGAGATCACTAAGGCAGTGGTGTCGTAGTGATCTTGGATCGAAGGGTCGCGGGTTCGAGTCGCGCCATGTGCAAGATTGTATTTGTGTTCGTCCCTTCACCCCTTATCGTTTCATCTTCATAGTTACCGTAACGTTACCTCCAATAGTGGTCGCTAATGACCTAGCTGTTGATGCGATTTTAAATAACCAACAAAAAAGAGACTGTATTTGCAAAGTCGGAGTACGAAACGACCGCAACGCGAAAGGAGAGGAATATTTAGAAGACGCTAATTACTCTCTGCATTGTGAGATGGTTGTGGCGACAAACACTCTGCAGTCACTGAATAGGTTTGCCACATAGACAATACAAATATCGACAATCATAATTAAAACATCAATGCTACTAATAGACCACCTCAAATCCATCGATGTTTTTAAGTGATTTAATAACCTCTAAATTTATGAACGGTTGAGGCATAATTTAATTTGACAGTAGCTGAGTTTATTTATTTATAATTAAGATGTAGCAGACAAGAAACGGAAAAATAATACGAACTGTTAAGAAACTGATCTTGAGCGCTCAGGATTGTCTCAAGGGGTCAGAGCTTCCTCAGTTCGCCGTAGAATGGAGACAGGATGAAGAAAGAGGCCCTACGCCTACTGGACATGCGTTAACCGCCTCGAAATACTGGGAAAGGAAATATCAGGGTATCGGGTCGTCCCTCGGAGCTCAGTGTCTGCTCGATGAAAGTAGTATAAACAGCATTCGCTTCGATGGAGTACGCGAACTGCCAGTGGCATCTTACCATCAATCAATTCTTGACCCATCAATTATGACGCCATGGATGATCAAAATGACGGTAATTATGAAAAACCACTCTCCTATATTAATAATTCATTGTAATGATTAGTAGAATACTATTTGATTTCTTTAACAATTTTTCAATTACTTTAATTTCAACCTATCCTTTATTAGCAGTAAATCGGGTCTCAATCTATGGTCTGTGGTCCCCTAGGGAATCGCGATTCGATTTTAGGGTGAAATTTTGGGCAATTCGTGATTGTCCACGCCCCATGAACAAATCTAATTTAGTTCCTCTGATATTTGGTATAGTTGTTTACACTTGCTGTGTTCTTAGAAACCAACAGTGTGTGTATTGAAAATTGGTCCACTGTGTTCCCTGTGAATTTTGCATATATCTCCACAACTATCAATGCTAATGGAACTTGTGTTCTATACAAAATAAAAGTAGACAAAATTGTCTACAAAGAAGTCTATAAGATTGTGTTCTAAAATGATCGCTTTTCAAGTTATAGGCCCAAGAAGTTCATGTTTTTATTTACAAGGTCCTTTTTGTCGACATTTCCCTTATAAAAATATTATATGTTCAATCTTCGGAAATCATTTTATTTTGTTCAACATTTATCAACAACATGAATTTGCATATTTTGCGCAAAAAATGAACATTTTACATCGTATTAAGTCTTATTTTGTACATACTCCCGAATATTGGAGTTATTTGGTCCGAGATTACCTCAGGTACAACATTTAACCCATAGTTTATTTGATAAGGATCGAAAGGAAGTATTTGGTAAAGGCTATACTGCACTGTCGACATATGAAATATCTTAAAGAAAGAGGGAAGATTTATGGAAATGTGACGTTGTTGGCGGTAGATGAGGGAGAGGTAGGCGAGGAGGATGTGGAATGTAGAAGAAATGTTGGAAGATTTTAGCGATGTTGATGTGTGGAGGATAATGGACAATGCGGAGAAATTGGAAAGAGGCATAACGCAAGAGAAAGTGCGTGACGTGTCATGAAAAACGACGGTGAAGCAGAGCTTGTGAAGCGACATTGGAAGTGCCAAATGTGAAAAAGATGTTGAGGAGAACGATGACATTTATAGTGTGACATGGTGGGAATCTCACTATATATCAGAGACAAGAGCTCAACTATTTTCAAAGTTTTTTATAATATAATTAATAAGGAATAATAAATTAAAAATCTACGTACAGCTTCGGTAGACTGTCCCGGGATCGCATGAGCGGTCCCTATCCCCCTGCTATTATTTGCTTGACTCATAGCCCTCGCCACTAATCAAAGACTTACGCACACCGCGTACCACCACGTGAACCACTGCAACACGTAGAACTGATATTCAACTATGGCTTCCCGACTACGAGCATCGCTCGTCAACCCGCCACCCTGGACGTACGTTTTGTGCATCTGCACGACATCTCCCCCTCTGCTTCCCAAGACTTACACCCGCCGACCCGCGCTGAGTTTTATAGTCTCAGCCCGACTAGCGACGACGTACTCGCTTTTGCGCGTCAACCGACATCACGTCATAGCCGTGACGCCACGTGATTCCGCCACTCGACCTGGTTGCAGTTGGTTTCCTAATTTCCGAGAAGTTCTCAAAATATTTCTGGAGGGTTGTACACCTGCGTTCCGGGCTTTTAGAGCCCCCGCACGCTTGCGACACCCTAACAGCGTCTGTCTAAGCCCTAATCCGAAGGCTTTGGTGCCTGCGCGACGCCAGACCACCTGCTTCTGGCGAAGTCCGTTTGCAATACGTTGCAATAGAGTGGAGTTAAAGGTGCCTCTGCAAGATGATGCGAAATCAAATGCGACGATTACGACAGTGAGAAACCAGCGCGGCAGAGACGACGGCGGAAAAGTTGGAGGGGAAAGATTCATTCCCTATTGCCTCAGTCGTCTCCGCCTACTCCATCTCCACAAGAGCGCAGACACTGTCTCGGATTCCGACACCGACACGGACGCCGACGGGGAGGCAGGACGGCGTGTGTGCTCTCCTGAGCCTGCCGCTCGTCCGCCCACACATTCATCCAGGCGCCGGCCGGCACACCCATTCGCCCACCCAAGCACCGAGTCCGGCGCCCCGCTCTCCCGTCTCATTCCTCCGCCAAAGGTCCAATTAATTTCACACTCAATTTTAACCTAAAAAAGAATTATCTGAAATTACTTAACTGACGTGGAAAGTTTCACGTTGTAATGCAAAAACAATGTGACTTATCAAATAATAATAATAATAATAATAATAATAATAATAATAATAATAATAATAATAATAATAAACACATAGAAATCCTTGAACTAGAAAACCACTTATCAAAAATGCAGAAATCTACTATACTGGAGACTTGTACCGTGAAAAAGTTCTTTGAAGACGAGCTGGATTGAACTTAAATTTCTCGTTCAACCAAATGTGCAGAGCAAGTAAATACCGAGAAAAAAATGTATATATGAATGATAATAATACGAAATTTGTAATACGTAAATAGTTTATTTGATATGTGTTGTGTAATTCATTTAAATTTAACTTCTGTGTATGATAAAAAAACAACAATATATCAATATTTTGTAATACATCTTGAATCTGAATTTCAATGTATTATGTAATATCCAACATTGTTGAGAAAAATAATAAATAATAATAATAATAATAATAATAATAATAATAATAATAATAATAATAATAATAATAATAACAATAACCTAAAAATATCTGGAAAGACATGATAGAGAGAATTCACAGGACATGGAGTATTAGCGTTCTGTTGTCTCTGCTCTCTGTGTTTTTTAGTGGAATAAAATATTCGCAATAGATAGTTTGGCGGTGCCTATAGCCGAGAACAGTTTCGGATTGGTGGACTTCGCTGAACAAGAAATTCGAACCATGAACTGAAAAACCAGAAAGCTGCTTACAATGCATAATGTTGCCCACCTTTGAGCTGATGGTCACAGACTTAGTGGCGCGTGAAAAATGATTCTGAAAAATAGCAGCTTTCTAGCTCAATAAAATGGGGATGTCGAAATGGGGATGAATGTTGTAGATCATGGAGATGATCTACTTATGATGCTGGTTATTAAATATGACCGAAAGAATAGAAACAATGGCACTGCAAGTGTAGTAAGAAACATTGTGAAGAAAATGGAAGACATTCAGAATAATACAGATATAGGTGCTATTTTTATTTTTTATTTATTTTACGTCATATAAAACAGTTAAAACTGCGTATGACGTGCTATGGGGAGAAGTGAATTGTGTGCACATTTTCAAAATTCTGTGATCCCTATACTAAGTCATATACTACTTGAATTTTGAATGAATGAAAAAAAAGCTCCCATGTAATAAAATATATTTTCAAGGATAAATAAGCAATACATTTTGGGCACTTATCCATGTTGTCCTTCGGGATAATAGTTCCTGCCGCGACAACATTGAAACGATAATTTGAATAACTGTATTTCCCACTGAATTCTAGAAGACGTGCACAGATAATGAAGTGACATTTATGTCCAGAAGAAAAACAAGGGGCCATCTCAGCATTTGCTCAATGGATCAGGGAAACTGGACGAAAAACCTAATCGTGATGGGGGTAATTGACCCAGAAGCTGCGATACAATACTTGTTACATATTGTTTAGAATTATACAGTTCAATGGTAAATAATACATTAAATATCACAGTTAAAATTAATGTTACTTTTCTTGTGATGCTCAGTATAGTCTCTAATTGTATAGAAACAGTTATGCAGCAGAAACGATTTCACTTTGAATTTAAACTTTTCTATCGAATTTAATCGTTTAATGTCATCTGGCAAAGTGTTGTAAAATAATGTACATGTATTGTATGTGAATTTTTTGTAATGAGCTATTGATACTGTCACCTGATGAATATGATTTCTACGTCGAGTGTTATAGTAATAGACATCGGCATTTTCTGAAAATATATTCCCGCCCTTAAGCAAGTCATTTTTTACAAAAACCACTGATTCGTAAATAAAAAGACACGGTAATGGTAAAATTCGTAGATTAATGAAGAGAGGCTTACATGAATCACGTGGGTGGGATTTGGTTATTATTCGTACAATTCGTTTTTGTAATCTAAAAGTCTGGGAGCTATAAGATGTATTTCCCCAGAATATTATGCCATATCTCAGGCGGGAATGAACATTCGCGAAATATACACAACGAGCAGTATGAGGGCTGACTGAATTTGCAAAAATTCTGAACGCGTAGCATAATGAACTTAATTTTGTGTTCAATTCATTTAAATGGACGTTCCATTTAAGGTTTGACTGAATTGAGAGACCTAAAAATTTTGTTGCCTTAACATCAGTCAATGGTACACTGTTCATTTTCAATGGAGCACAGAATTGTTTATTTGAAATGGAAAACTGCATTAAAACCGTTTTCTTTTCGTTTACTATTAATTTGTTATTTCGGAACCAATTTGAAACATCTGATATTGTACTATTTACGGTTTCTTTATTGCAAAGGATGTTCGTATCATCCGCAAAGAGAACCGTTCTTCCGTTTCGAATCGTCGAGGGCATATCGTTTACGTAAAGTAGGAACAGAATAGGGCCTAAAATCAATCCTTGAGTAACTCCACATGCAACGGGCAAAGAGTCGGAAAGGTGCGTACGTAATGTTCCATCATTCCAGTAAGGTATTTCAACTTTCTGAGATCGTTGTTTGAGGTACGAACAAAATCAATCTAGAGCAATACCACGGATTCCATATGAAGGTAATTTTGAAAGTAAAATGTCATGATCAATGATGTCAAAAGCTTTGAGAGATCTAAAAATAATCCAATAGGTGCCTCGTTTTGATCTAATGATGAGGCGATATCTTTAAGAAAAGAAAATATAGCTGTTTCCGTTGATTTTGATTTTCTAAATCCATGTTGGCAATCTGAAAGCGCGTCGTGTTTAGTGAGAAAGGTTTCCATTCGTACGTAAAAAAGTCTCTCTAATATTTTTGAAAAAACTGATAGAAGAGAAATGGGCCGATAATTTTGAATTTCATTTTTGTTGCCTTTTTTGAAGAGCGGCTTAATTTTAGCTGTTTTGAAAATATCTGGAAACGTTCCAGTGCATAAATATGCATTAAATATGTGAGTTAACGGGTGTATAATGGCATACGCACAAGTCTTTAACAAAGAATCTGGGAATTCATCTAAACCGGACGAATATTTATTTTTTAGTTTACCGATTATTTTGAGAATTTCATAGGAAGAAGTTTCGGAAACGAACATGTGTCTAAAATTTTGGGTGCACTGTCTGTTTTTGAATTTTGTGCCTGAAGACCCTTAGTGAGATCGGCAGCAATTCTCGAAAAGTATTGGTTAAAGAGACTAGCCACTGTTGCCGGATCGTTTACATTTATATCGTTATATTTTAAAACAACATTCTCTACGGGGTTTTCTAGTTGATTTGGTAGTATTTTTTATTATATTCCACATTGCTTTTGTTTTATTATTTGAGTTCAAAATATCCTGATCGTTTTTCATGATTTTAGCCTGCCTTATGACTTTTCGTAACAATGTTTTGTATTTTTAAAGTAGATAAGGAAATCTTGAGATACGTCATGACGTTTAGAAATGAAAGAAAGAATTCGCTTGTTTTTACAAGATGTCCTAATCCCTTGTGTTATCAAAGAATTGCTTTTCCGTGAAATATTTAATTTTCGTTTTTGAAGAGGAAAGCAAGTGTTAAAATGAATTGAAAGAGTTGAAAAAAAAGAATTATATTTCTCGTTTGTATCAACAGTATTATAAACCACTTCCCATGACTCCTGCATCAAGTAGTCTATGAATAATTTAATTTTACTTTTAGTAAACAATCTAGTCATACGTGTATTATTTATTGTGTCAGTGATCGCATTTCTTATAATGGTAAGAATTTGTGCATCGTGGTCACTGTATCCTAAATCTTTTGTTTCAACTTCATATCGAGTAGTGGTTTTGTTAATTATAATTTGATCAATTGCCTTCATCGAATTTTGTGTGATTCGTGTAGGTACATTAATTGTAATGTCTAAATTGAAGGAATTAATTAAATTGAGAAACTTTTCTTTCTCGCAAGATTCGACCAGAAAATCAATGTTAAAATCTCCGCATACAACAATGGATTCAAAGAGCGATTGCTGACTTTGTTAAGTGTTATCTCCAGGTTTTCTAAGAACAAAATATAATCTGCAGTTCTCTTTGTTGGAGGTCTGTAAATGCAAAGTATTATCACTTTAATTAGGAGTAATTAATAGTATAATAGTAATTAATACTTAATTAGTACTTAATACGTAATTACGTAATTAATACGTATTTATTACGTAATTAATTACGTAATTAGTACGTAATTAGTACGTAATTATTACGTAGTGGTAATTAGTAATACGTAATTAGTACTTAATAGTAATTAATTAATAGTAATTATAATTAAT
>BLKR01015654.1:0-58700 GCA_011170035.1 Teleogryllus occipitalis
CCTAAATAATAATAATAATAATAATAATAAAATTGTCTTTATTTGTGGCGAGGCTCAGGCCTTAAGGCCTGCTCTTCCGCCTAACCACTTTAATTAATTTACAATTTTAAAAATTACAGTTGAGGCGTTCGGATGTAATTAATATTACCTGACGTGTCGCAGAAGAAGAAAAAAATCAATTTGTGATTAACCAACTACATTAATTTATCAGTATGAGCCAAATTAATTTATTGTCATTTTTTGTTTATTCTTGAAATTTTGCAAAATGGAAAGACATGATGTAAGGAACATTCTTAAAAATGTATAATAAGATAGTTCCCACTTATTCCACTTAGAATCAATAATTCAAAATTCACCAGAAATGTCAGTTGTCATTACCCGACAGCCTCAACTGTGAACAATAAACAAAAACAAAAAAGGGGGTTATTTTACATTTACGTCTGGGATGCAATACTAGGGACCATCCCGGCATACGCCTTAAGCGATTGAGTAAACCCAGAAAAAACCTCAATCAGGATGGCGGCTTAAGGCCGAAATATTAAGAGGAAGAAATATCAGGGCTGAGAGTGAAAAACAAAAGAAAAGGGGAAGAGAAGAAAATGGAGGTGGACAAGAGGAGATAATAAAGAAGTGATAATGAAAAGGATAACGGGGGGGATCAGAAGAGAAAATATAGTACATATAATTTTACAATTACATAACAACAGCTAGTTCTTGATGACATATACAATGCATAATATCAATCAACAATAAGGGAAATTACCACATTAATCATTAGGTAAAGGCACTTACAAAACGATATCTTACAGTATAAAATACAGAAAGTGTCAATAAAATAATAGTGTGACTACTGATTTTCTTTGTAACAATAATAGTAATAAAATATATAAATAATAATAAAGGTGACAAACATCATAATTTCATAAACATTTGTAAGCTGTAGTTTTACACAATATTTTCTTATTTTACATTTAGAAATCTATTACATTATAGCAACAAAGTTGTATTTTAGATATAGCTATGTAATTTCTCTAATTTTAAACATTGTATCAGCAGTAATAGGATTAGCTGTTACTGTATCCTAAAGTAGGAAAGGAGGAAGATGGCCAGGAGGAAGGGAGTGGGAAGAAATACTTTCGAAAATATGACTTAAAAAAACAGAAAAAACGATCTAGCATGGAGGATGATATGTAATAAAGGGATCATGGTCATTGTTTCAGAAAGTAATTAAGATAAAATTGCGGATAGAACAGAGCGTGTGTAAACTACATTTCATTGTTTTTTATCCAGACACCAAGTTGAGTTTTGAATTTTCTAAAGTTGCTAATTCTCTTAAGATGTGTAGGTAGTGAGTTCCAGTTTCGAATTACTGTGACAGTGTAAGATTTACTGTATGACACAGTGTTGTGTCGAGGTACGCACAGCAATAATGCCGAACGCGATCGCTCTAGTGTTAGCATTTTGAAGTTCTTAGACATGTGTGTTTGAAGGCCGTTGTACAATATTTTATGGAGAAGCAAGAGGCTATGCAATGTTCTTCTTTTTTCAATGGAGCTAATTTTTGTCTGTCTGTAGTACGCAGATACATGATCGTACTTACGAAGATCGAATATGAAACGAATGCATGCGTTTTGTGCTGTTTGCAACTTCCGTTGTTGCTTGGTTTTTAAGTTAGTGAGCAAGAAATCACAGTAATCGAAATGGGGCATAATTAGTGAAGTAATCAGGTTCATACGTGTGTTTATAGGAAGTAGTTCTCGTACGCGTTTTAGGGAGTGGAGGTCTTTGAAGACTTTTTGACAAATCTTACTTACATGCGTAGTCCAGCTGAGAGTGCTGTCTAAATGCATTCCTAGGTTTTTTACGTGGTTACACCAGGGTAGAGGGGAGCCATTTATACTAATGGACGGAAGAGTTTTCTCTAATTTGTTGATGGCGTTGCGGGAGCCTATCAGTAAGCTTTGGGACTTATTTGGGTTTAATAAAAGTCCTAGAGCTGCGGTCCATTTATTGAGAGCATTTAGGTCCTCATTTATTTTCTGAACTAAAGAGTTAAGCTCCGACGGATGTCCGCTGACATATAGTTGAAGGTCATCTGCGTACATTTTATAGTGACAGTATTTAAGACATTGTCCTACGTCGTTTACGTAAATTAAGAATGCTAAGGGTCCTAGAACTGTTCCCTGTGCAATACCCCGGGCGGTTTTAATGGCACTGGATCGGTTTTCACCTGATACTACGACTTGTTGACGACTTGAAAGATATTGTGAGAACCACCGTATCGTGGGTTTAGCGAAGCCCAATGCTTTCATTTTCTCTAGCAGGATATCATGATCAACCGAGTCAAATGCTTTACTGAAATCTAAGAGAATAAGTATTGTTAATTTACCGTTGTCAATGGCGATTCTGGCCTCTTCAATTAAGCTTAAAAGCACAGTTCCTGTACTTCTGCCTGATCGGAAACCATGTTGATGTTCACTTAAGAGATTTTTGCTGTCTAAATAGTTCGTTATTTGATGTCGTGCAATTTTTTCTAATACTTTAGAAATTGTAGGTAGAATACTAATAGGTCTGTACTCAGGAGGATTTGTTGATTTAGGAAGAGGATGGACAAGTGCAGTTTTCCAAGAGGTCGGATAAGTTCCACTTATGAGAGAAAAATTTATTATATCTGTTACAATGGGGTATATTATTTCGGCACAAAGTTTCAGTAATTTGGCATTAATATTGTCTACTCCAGAGGCGTTTGATTTTAGACTCTGAATAGTTTTAAGGACGTCAATAGGACTTGTACACGCGAAGAAAAATTCTTCTGGAGTATTTCTAGAATGGAACTGTAAGTTTGATAAAGTCGTGCTTTTTAATGAACTTTCGAAATGGGGAGCCATATTAGCGAAACGTTGGTTTAGGGAGTCTAGAGGTATATCAATTTGAAGCGGTGCTCGTGATCTGCCTATGCCAAGAGTGCGTAGAGATTTCCATACTTGTTTCGAGTCGCCATTTGTACCCAAAACTTTGTGGTAATATTTACATTTCGCGTTTCTCAATTTTTGTGTAACAACATTTCTTAATTTTTTGTATTTACTTCTGTCGTTTTCGCATTTTGAATTTCGAAAAATTTTGAAGGCAGCGTCCCTTTGTTTCATTAAGCCACGTATTTCCTCTGTTATCCAAGGTGCCGGCGGACGTGTTGCACGAGCTTTTCTTACGGGTATGTGTCGATTAATCAGCTCCGTCAATTGATGAGTAAAAGTATTTACTTTTCTATCTAACGAACTTTCTTGAGAGACAAGATGCCAGGGCATAGACATACCGTCAGAGAGAAATAATTCAAGATTGAATCTTTTGAAGTCGCGGTATTTGAAAACTGTTGGCGAATATCTAGGGCATTTCATATTGTATGAGACGTATATGAGATCGTGTTTAGATATTCCAGGAACTGGTGATTGGCCATGAAATTTCACTTTGTCAAGATTCGATACAACGATGTGATCTATCCAAGTATCTGTGCTGATTGTATGGTGAGTTGCATTTAGTGGTAAGATAGAAAGATTCATTTCGCCAAAAATACGTTTGAATTTGTCGGCATGCGACGAAGATTTCAGAAGATTACAATTGAAATCGCCCATCAGTATTATGTTATCGTATTTACTTGAGCAAAGCGCAATTTCTTTGTCGATAGCTTCGATATTCCCTGTTTTCGGAGGACAGTACACTACGCCTAGGGCACATTTTTTGTTAAATATGGAAATTTCAATAAAGAGATATTCGTTATTCTGATTAACGTTATCTTCTGATGAAGTTATGTATTTATAAGTGAGATCATCGCGAAGGTAAATACCGACACCACCTCCCTGAGACGCGATATGTGGGTTCCGGTCACTTCTAAGAAAACGGTATCCAGGAATTGTGACAAGTGTTGTAGCAAGTGAGATCTTTAGCCACGTTTCGCTAATAAGGAGAGCATGAAAACGGTGGGTTGAAATTAGTTCTCGCACTTCATCAAGATGACAATATAGCGATTGAGCATTTACGTGACCTACAAATAAAGTTCGCGATGAAGATTTTGATATGGAGGCGTAAGTATTATGAGGAAGTGTTATTGGTTGATTGCTTTGTCCATGTAATGAGGAAAGGTGTAGGGGCGGATTCATGCTGGTGGCCATGCTTTCAGAAAGGTTGTAGAGAAAAGATGAAGGAAGAAAAGATGCTTAGAGGGGTGGGAAGGAAAGAGAGGATCCTTGGAAATTCCAAGCTAAGGGAGTGTTAAGCTGTGGGGTAGGGGTGGGGAGCGCTCTTACTTAGGCGGAAATGGCCTGCAAGTCGGCAATTGTCTGCGCGCGGGCTTTCCTGCTACCTGCTTTGATGACTATTGTGCCATCTTCCGTCCAGACGTTCCGCAGGCCAAATTTATCAATGGCCGCTCTCAGAACCTCCAGACGGGATCTTGTGAGGTCTTCTCGTATTGTGACACCGGTATTTTTCAACTGTCTTTTCTCCCGAAAGACTTCACGACGCTTCCTGTAACTTACAAATTTTACAATGAGCGGTCGTGTTTTTCCTGGGATCTTGGGTCCTACTCTATGACATCTATCAATGTCGTTCAGGCTCAAATCGACACTTATCTGTTTTGCCACATCAAGCGCAAGTTGATCTGGGTTTTCATTATCTTTTTCCTTGACTCCGAAGATCCGCAAGGAATTCCGCCGCGTATACATCTCAAGTTGGTCTGTTCTCACGTCAAGCTCTGCTTTCAGATTTTTAATTTCTCTGTCTCTGTCTTCAATTTCCCTGCGCAAATTATTTATTAAATCAGTGTTAAAATTCATGCTTTCCTCTAACTGCTTGGCGACCATTCCAGTGAGGACCGCCGCCAAGGAGTCGAGGAAGGCAGGGCATTTAACAACTTCCTGAACAATTGAATTTATTTCTACTTGCAGATTGTTTTGGTTACTCTTAGTAGTTCCTCTGGTATTCGATGCCATGCTGAGAAGTGAAGAATAAAGAGAGAAAAAACTACCCAAATTGAATTAAATAAGTATAAGTAGAGTTTAAAAGAGAGGTTCACAAAATATTAGAGGAAAATTCTAAGTCACGTTAAAGGAAGTAAATTTGAAAGAATTGCTAAATTTATTAAACCAACGAATAGGTTTTAAAGTTACGTGCAGCGAGGATCAGATTCAGACAGAGTTGCTATATGAAATGGAGAGTAAAGAGAGTATAGTGGAAAGAAAACTAGGGATTTGAAAGTACGAGTTACTATTAAGAAAACGATCAAAAAGAGAATACCAGGAAAGCGATAGTATAAAACACAATACTTATCTTTAAGCTTTTACGTTGCGACGACTGGGCCCGTGCTGTACACTGTGCCGTTGACCACCTGCGGAAAACTACCTGCGCCTAAGCTCGGAGCGCTCCGGGACGATGTTCACTGGACGAGGGACATCCACAGACTGATCATCGTAACCCATTGACAAGAGCTGCATTGGTGAAGGCCATGCGAGGGTATCAGAAAGACCTAGTACTCTGGGTTGTGACGCGTTGTGCGCCGAAAGAGTCTGTGAGAAATCCGGGTGCAGCCTCTAGCCAGTGAGGTGGTGTGTTTTTATGAGTTTCACTACCAGTTTGGCATTGGTTGAAAAAAAAAAACTATAAATATTATTTTATTATTAGTATATTAAATATTATTATTATATTAAATAATATTATAAAAATTATTTAAAAATATTAACTTCACAAAACAATTGAAAAGGTGTTAGTAAGAGAGAAAACCAAAAAGCAAAAACTCTAAATGATTGTTGAAAAAAATACATTTTAGTGAACAAGTTGTGAAATTTTCCCTTTTAATTATCAGAAGTAATTTTGTTTAATATTCATTTATTGATGATTTCCTCCATAAATATGTTATATGTTAATGTATTTTTATAATTATAATAAAGTCATTTACTATTTTCAGGACGAAAACATCAATATAACAGATGTCATAAATGGATACACCTGCATAAAACGGAAACCTCCCTAAATCAGAATAATTTTTGTCCCGATCGATTCCGATTTAGACATATTTTACTGTATAAGATTATCCCTTTCATGCGCCGCTTTTTACATGTGTAAAGTGTTTCATAAAATGTCTTTCTAGCGCTGGGTTTAGGAGTTGGCCCACAGAATACCCGTATGTGGCCTCATCGTATTAGTGACTATCAAAGGGCATCCGTATGACTTAACACGCTAAATTGTCGTTTTTTTAAAGCTATATGTTGATGTTTCAGTGTAAATTGGCGATTGCAAATTTTTTCTTGTGTGATATGTACTTCTATGAGCTCAGCGAGTGTAAAAAAACACTAGATCAGTCATCGTGTGTGACTTTTACTGGCGTAAAAAAAGAGTTTGCATATCTGTAATGGTGCGCATTGAGCTAATTTTGGTAGTGAGGTTATAGTAAGGTTATGTTTGATATTTATTACATATTATTTGTTTCTACATTCACGAAAAATTACGCTAAAATTCTCAAATCTCAGTACTCAAATTCTCGAAAAATTGTACATGACCTAATTTCAAAATCAGTCTTTAAAAAACAACAAAATTTATTTTAAAAAATTGGACCCATTTTTTTGAAAATGTCCCAGGGGCTTCATGTAAAATAGCTCGCAAAATTAAAATATCGATTTCAAATTCAAAGGACCGTTACATCATCAAATCCATTGTGGAGTATCAATTTTGAAAAAAATCGGCTGATCGGATTAGGCGCTAAGGTTTACGGACAGACAGACGTTTTACCGTCAATCAGTTTTTTCGTTTATCAAGGGCCCACAAAATATGGATTCTGACTAAACAACGGGTAGAGGCAGTAATTTATTGTCTATAGGGCTAAGATTTACCCACAATTCGTTACCAGGGCTTGGCAATAAGAGTTTTCTGTCGAAATTTCGCTTTTTTCCCTGCAGCATTACAATACTTTCTCTATACTGCGTAAGCAGTAGTAAGAAAATATGTTTACAACAAATAAAAGTTGTCCTTAATATAAGAAAATCATTAGTTTTTGTTTTTTATGAAAATAAATGAGTATTATTATTGAGGTATATCTGCATTTGACTGTCAAAAATTGGGAGACAATGCGCATCTTTGCACAATTGCAAAGTGTATTTTTTCATGAAGTCGTAATGACTGAAAAAAGATTTTAAAAATATTTTTCCCTATATATAGGGTTTATTCATTATAATATAAAAAATTCAGCTTTCAAAAATGGTGTAAGAAAGGGTTATTTTCGCTTATGTGGATTTTAAGCATTGTTTCTCAAAAGCCTCTGAGATTGTAGGTAATATAATGATAGGTCTATGTGATGAGGCGTCGGGTATGGATTTTCGGGTTTTAGTATAAGAATTACCTGAGCTACCTTCCATTGAGAAGGGAATGCCCAGTTTTTAAAATAGCGTTGAATTTTGACGTTGACCTTCTTAGGTAATTTCTTCAGCACTTCGCCATTTATTAACCCATACCTGGTGTGGTCATTTTTTGTCACGTAACTAGTGATGTGGGGAATACACATACCCCAACCCAAAAACTTGCCTAAAAGTGTTGAAATATCAGAAACGTCTGTTTTGGTGAAATTAACAAGACATTTTATGCATGAGGATTGATACAAAAATAATTAAACAAGAAGTACAGGTACTTACAAAATTAAAAAAATAGTTTAATATCCACATGAATCATTAAGTAAGCACTCTGCCAACTATACTTTGTACCAACAGGCAGACGAAGTATAAAATTGCCTTTTGAGAACCAGAATCTGATTAAGAAGGACCAATTAATCACATCTTATGACTAATACAACACAACCTCAATTTTAAGTCAGTTCCCACAGAACCCTCATTCGCTGCAATTTCCGCACATACGAACCGTACCCTGAGCGCAGATGGGCACCTTGCAGTAAGCACAGGTAACTTTTGTTTTGCGCTCTCTTCGCCTTGGACATATTCGATTACCCACTAATTTACCTACATAATTTTGGCGTTAGTGCAGGTTCTTTCAAGATTCGGGGTATGGCCAGCCGCAGCTCGCGTGTCATGTGGTCATTCTGTAGACTGGTGCGTAATGCTGGCTTGACCAGTTCCGTCAGACTCCACGCTCTCCCTCTCTTCACCAAAGAATTCGCCCCTTTCCGCTTCTAAATTGACTTTGACCCATTCCTAAAATTCTGAGTTATCTCCCCTAATAATATCCATCGAAGCATCCATAGTTTTATAAAACATTAAAAAAAACACGGGATAAAAAATACGTAATCGGTGAGGTGGGGATTGATTATACTCCATGCGCCAGAAAAAATAAAATAAGTTTCTGCACACCTTCAACAATGTGACCACCACCGGGTTCGCAGAATAACTGACTTCCTAAGAGGTACCCAGAAGCATAGGTTTCTTTTCGCATCCGCTTTTATTAATTTATTTACTCAAAAACAGTAAAAAAAACTGTATGTGACGTATAGGGGAGAAAATCTTCTTCGCATGCTTTCTTGAGTTTCAGAATCCCTTCCCAATAAATCAACTATTAATAGTTGAATGATGAAAAAATAATAGTAATAATAATAAATTTAGAAAAGCGAGAGATTAACATTTCAAAAACTAGATATTTTCGTTTCCGAATTATAGAAAACTTATTTGTAACGGTAAACGAGCAAACATTTGATTTTTCTTTATTGCTAACAAATTGAAACTCACCCTAAGCTCTACTACCACTACAAGCAAAAGGAAAGCTCAACAAAATGTGCGCATAGTGAAGCTACATTTACGTCCAGAAGCAAATCAAGGGGCCATCTCAGCATTTGCTCAATGGATCAGGGAAACTGGAGAAAAACCCGGACGAGATGGGGGTCATTGACCCGGAAGCTGAAGTACCGGTTCGCTTCGCGCAGGTTCGTTATCTTTCAAAGGCTGGGGTACTAACAGACACCGCATCACCAGTTACGGGTTAAGTCATAACCTGTGTGCTTTGTGTGATGGTAAGTTTTGTATTGCTCTTTCTATTTCGTATGTTGTGAATGTCTCCACGGGCAGTGACATTTGTAAGGGTGTTTGAAGATATGTTTCACTTTCGTTTCTGGGTCAGTGGATGCATATGGCTGAAAAACTTCTGCAAGATGAGCAATTGTTGTTGCCTTCTCTGTATCACTTCTTGCCCAGGAACCATTTGCGAATAGGAGGGATTGGTTGAGTTGGTCTTTTAAACCTTCTTGTTGCCTTTCACAATGAATAATGATTATTGACAGGGGGGTAGATTTTTAAGAGATTTATTTCAATATTATTCAGTTCTTGAAGTGCAAATCTTAAATCCTTTGTTGTTCTGCTTCAGTTTTCTTTTGTTAAGTGGATCCCTTGTTTCTTGATAGATTCTTTTTAATTTTTTTTGACGGAACTTTTTCTTTGATATATTTAGGATAATGTACGTTATTATTTTTAGTGTTGAAATTTGGAATGGAATGCCATGCTAAGTCTTGAATACATCTCGTTATGTATTCAAGTGCGAGTCGTCAGTGGAATTTGAACCATTAGATTCTCATCAGCAGTGCAGTAGATATACGATTGAAACATTACATCTGAAATCCTTCCCAGTCAGTTTTCGGATTGGTTAAGTTAACTTGCTCTTTTGTAATATAATCGTATGTGAGCTAATTTTTATAGCAATAGGACTGTGGTCTGGGCTGAGATCTAACGAGGCTTCAATTTGTATGAAGTTGGAGGAAATGCCCGTCACAATAAAGAAGTGTATAAGATCAGGAACGTTGCAGGTATCTGATGATCAGAAAGTTGATTGTCCTGTTGAGAAGTACGATAGGTTCATGGATATAATAACCTTATTCGATTCCTCATCTCTAGTTGTGTTTAACCTGGAACCCCACACTCTATGTTTTGCATTATAATCTCTGCCGACGATGAATCTCATTCCAAGGGATGTAAAAAACTTCTTGAAATCGTTCTCTTTCACTTTGTGCTTAAGCGGGCAATAAATGGCAGATATGCTTAAGGTCGCACTCAGAAACTATGTCGTAAGTGATCTATGCTTAAGGGCTCATGTGAGTCATTAAATTGGACTGTCGTTTCTTATATGTGTTCTTCACAATATTTATCTACTTCATGGTGACTGATAGAATTTCTTATTATGATTGCAGTACCTCCTTGAGCTTTTCCACTATACTGGTTTGTTGTATACCTGGTATAATTCGGGAATCTTATATGGCTCATAGACGTCAAGTGCTTTTTTTAAAATTTGTTACGTTGTCGTTGACGCAACGTGTATCTTAAATCTTGTTGGGCGTTGAGCGCTTTTGTCCCTTCGGTCAAGGGCTCGACGCCGTTAGATCCCGCGGTTCCTAGCCGGTCACCCAACCAGGAACCTGCGAGTCTCGAATTCGCTTAACCATCGTGATTTCACGGAGCGTAGTAAACGAATTTGACTAGCGCCGCCGGCTTAGACACTAATCGTATATATACTGCACCATTGATCAGGAAATATTCGATTTCTCATCGAGACCCATTGCAATCCAATCTGTGATGATAAGTTGATTTGTCATTGTGCTAGAAGTTTAGATATGATATTTATTAGCGTGCTAATTTGTTCCTCTTGCTTACTAAGAAGATTTTCGAATTTCTGAAACTTCTGTAACAATTTCTGCAAGTTCACTTTTTTTCTGACGGCTGTTTGTTATTAATAGTTTGCGCATATGATCTTTGTTTATTGGTGGAATGCTGCGTTTCCTCGAGGTAGTGTTTGCAGAAAGTCTTTTCCGTCGGGACAATATTTGAGTTATTTTGTTGCATTGTTTCTGCTGGTTCCGAGAATCGAATATTTTTAAGAGAATTGTATATGACTCATTCTTTATATGTTGGACGATGGTTTCTTTCAAACCTTCTATGCCGTGACCTCCACACCGCAGCGCTTCGATTTCGAGCAATAACTTACTGTGATCATATGACAAGCAATTTTTACAATGAACTATTTCTTTTTTCTTGCGAACAGGTTCGAACGAAACTATGGAGTTGTTGAAATGACCTATGTCGTAAATGCTTTTATTGTTGCTGGCTTGTTCTAAGTCAACAAAAATTATGGATAATGGTGCCTTGGTAATTCGGTGTTTTGCATTATAAATTTCACGAACTTTATGACCTAGTGTTTATATTTCTTCTTGTAGCATGACTACGTCCGTTGACAGATGAATATGTTTCAATACTACTTTGAATGCTCGATTTTCTTTATCTGGTACGTATGGAACATAAAATTCTTATTTTTTAGTGTTTGGCAAGGGAACAAAATGCTTCGGATGTTTTATTTTACGTTATTGATTATTAAGAAATTTCTAGGTGACGTCTTCTATTTTCAGAACTTCTTCAATTGTGTCCATTTGAGTTATATCTTCGACGCCTAGGATGAATTTGGGCGGAGGATTGTGCTGCATTACTCAGCCTGTTAAATGAAAGTTACTTCATCACTTTTACTTCCTCGTACACGTACGTATATACGAAGTATTTACGTAGTATAGAGAAAGTTATGCAATGCTGCGGAAAATCGATTTCGAGATTTCAACGATAATACACGTTTTGGGGTCCTCTGAAAGCGAAAAAGTGTTTGTTTTTTAAACGTCCGTCCGCCTGTGAACACCACTAGCGCCTAAACCATACGTAGGAGTTTTTCCAAAATGGATAATCCCTGGTCGATCTCGCTCGATTCGAGGCGCTGCGATTTTGAAAAACTTTCTTGAAAATTTGGACGTACTTTACAAGAAGCCATTTGGACATTATCAAAATTTTCTCAAAAACGGCTCCAATTTTTCTTAAAATTTTTCGTAAGAATGAAGTAGAATACTCTTATAAGCTGGCATAGGTCCGATTTTCACGGTTAACAGTGAATTTTCGAAAATTGCAAAAGTTTGATTTTTTCGGCGTCTTCCCACAACTACAAAACTGAAGCTAGGAATTTTTCCTTCGAATGAAATTTGTTGTCCGTAATTAGTTCTTTCATTAAAGTCACGTACATTTTTTGGATACTTTTGTAGTTTTTGTGCAATATTGCGTGCAATATGTGCAATTTCAAAAAATTACAAAAACAAGATTTTTCAAAAACGGCAATTAAAAAAACTTTTAGTAAGTATAGTGCTAAATGCACTCTATAAGATGACATAAGCACCACACTTCTCTATTCTTATGTTTTTTTTTAAATTACAAAAAAAAATAATTTTTTGACTTGTCTCTCACGTTGTTAATATTTACATTAATGGCAATTTGTTCATATTATTGTATTTATGACTACATGTGCTTTAAATAATGTACAAGTGCTCAAAAATTCAACAGTTTTCTTGTTAAAATGAGCTCAAAATTCCACATTGTTAGAAACGCTCAAACGTCATTTTCTCAAAAATCGCTCCAATTCTTTTCTTCAAACTTTTTCTACGGGTACTGTAAATTGATTGTTTAAAATTACATACAATTAATTTTGGTGTATTCTTTTGTTTTTAAAGAAAATGCATAAATATTTTTTAAAAATATTTCTCACGCTGTTAATATGCACATTTCTAGCGATTTGTAAGCACTATTGCAGCTTATAGTTAAAGTGCCTCAAATGATTTTAAATTAAGTTTTTTGAAAGTTCAAAAATTTTCTGTGAAAAAGAGTCAAATTTTTCATTTACAGTAACGTTTAAATGCCATTTTCTTGAAAACGGCCCCACATTTTTCAATGAGAATTGCCATTGATGATGTGGTTTTACTCTTCTTTAATATTTTTAAAGTAATATTTCGGTTATACTATTAACAAACCGAAAAATTGAGAAAATGTAAAATAAAATGTACCTTGGGCGGCGATAGATGGCAGCTGGCAAGATAATGGAGTAAGACAGTTAAGCCAGTTGACACCAAAGAAACTAGAAAACTTTACTATGAGAAATTATGTGCCATTCTGTAGCACCGTTAGTTCTTAACGGTTCAAATTTGTTCGCAGTCGCGACAGTAGAGTTTTCTTCCCTCGCACGGACACGGTCTTTCAAGGTCATCGTTTATTTTACGTTTGGTGTTTCTACACGAAACTTCTTGCCAGGCATTATTCTTGCCTTTATCATTAGTGACACCAATTGCACTGTTTAATTGAGATTCACTTGAAGTAATGGGATGAGTTTCACTTACACTTGCTGATTGCTCCATTTGTTGAGGATACAGCTGCTGATTTTGTGAAAGCTTTTGCTCTAAAAGTAGTATTTGTTGTTGGTGCTGTTGTATTGTTTTGCTATTCCATTAACTGCTACTGCTTGAACATCATTTGCTGGTTTGCGGAAACTTCATTGAAGTGATCCATGATTACGGTCATTATGGCTTCGGCAATGACATGGCTGAGGCCATCACTTGATAATTCGTTATCACATATATTGGCTTTAATATCAGCATTTATTTTAGCATATTTAGTTGATATCACAGTTAATGTTACAATTCCTACACAGTTAATAACTAAACTAAACGAACAAACAACGATAAGTTCTGTAGCACACTGCCAAGTTGGCTTCGAATTGCTAGAGCTGCTTTCCACCGAACTGCTCAGGTCGCTGTGTCGAGAGAGACTTCTCTAAAAAGTGGCACCAAATTTGATGTTTACATTTTGTCTTCAGATAGAGTAAAGGACGCTTAAGAGAATGGCGCAGGTCTCATTTTCGTTGAAGAAGCTCATTTTTCGAAAATTGCAAATTTTTTTTGACATCATCCTACAACTATAACATTGAAGATACAGATATTTTTACGAAATGAAATGTGTTCTTTAAAAACATCTTGAAATAAGGTCATGCACACTTTTTCGAAAATATGAGTAGTTTTCGCGTAATTTTGCGTGAAATATAGGCAATTAAATTTTTTAAATAATTTTATCAAAAAGGCTCAAAAGTTTTTCTTTCAATTTTCTCTTCGTATGTAAAAAGGACGGTAAAAATGTTCTGCTAGTCTCATTTCCGGCGAACTATTTTCGAAAATTGCGAAAAGTTAAAATTTCAAAACTACAAAATTGTAGATAGAGATTTTGGCCTTTAGCAAAATCTGTTCTAAAAATCAAATCTTTAAAAATGTCATTATAATTTTACTTAAAAAACGAGTAGTGACATAATTTCTAGTTGAAATTAACGCAAATTATAAAAAGAATATTTTATCAAAAATTGCTTCAAGATTTTTGTTTAGATTTTTTCATACATAAAACAAGGGACGCTTAAAATAATGGCGTAGGTCTCATTTTCGTTGGACACTGAATTTTCGAAATTCCGTGTTGGAAATATTGGGTTAAAACAATTAAATTTTTAAGCGTCGGTCCCAGTTGAAATGTCATGCCGTTTCCATGGCGCAGAGGTAATTTAACAGTGGACGACAGTTTCGAGTCTTTACGCGAAACAATTTATTTCTGTTTCAAAATACTTTGGCAGGTTCGTGTAGTAGTATAATATCGCGGAGCAATTAGAAATAATGTGAGAAAGCATTTGCTGTTGTATCACTAGTTCTATCATGTATGCAAGATGCAAAAATCAAGTGTTTTCACTTATTGAAAGGTGAAAAAGTACATATGAACTTTGATTTTAACTTGCTATAGTACGACAATGATGAGATATTATTGGTTGAATTTTCCCAGTTTTGAAAATAATTTAAGGGAAACAATATCATGTAATTGATTTGATGAAATAAAATATATTCATTTAGTAGACATTAATAACTTACATAAATCTGACCCGTTTTCTGAACTTAGGCCAGTATTTGAGAAACGGAATAAACATTTCCTGAAGTGTGCTAGTTTCTCTTATGATTTATGTATAGACGAACTTCTGGTGCCCTACATCGGACGCCATTCATGTAAAATATTTATAGAGGCTATTCCACTCGTAAAATTAAAATCAGTAGTGTTTAACTATACCTACAAAATGCCCCAGTCAGGGCGGTGTATCTCAAAACGTTTTTCGCTTTTTCTATCCGATTTTTCCTGTCCCTTCTTCCTACTGGCCAATCATAAGCTGTGACTCATCTACCTTATTGTTAGGAGACAGTATAGGCCCTACATTGATCGCTATGCCGATATCCAATAAACCGCGTATGTACGATAATATAACCTCTTCGATTTTATTATAGTATTCAGTTGTTTCCAATATGTGGCGCATTTTGGAACTCTGGTGTACATCATTTCATTCGTGAAATAGTCCTATTAAATACCACTCGTGCTTTGTAAATTCTCAGTTTTATCGACAATTTCCAAAACACTCGTGATATTACCTATGTAAAGACAATTCGTTTTTGATTCTGTGTTGTCTGTCCCTCCTTTTTTCTCAGAGTATCCGACCACTGCCACGACAAAGCCATGTGCCCAACTGGGGATCGCCTGGGTGGCTTGGGGCCCCCCAACCCAGTCTCCTCTCTGCCTCCACCGTGAAGCTACCGATGTGTGTACTGCTGGAACCTGGACAAAGTGTCAGGGAGGTTCGTGGTCTTCTTCGGACTTTTATATGTGGTTTTAGATTCGCCGCCAGCTGCACAGAGGATGCCGACTAACGAATCCCTCGCCCGATCATGCCCAAAGTGGCGAACCACCTCACTGCCTCTACCTTGAAGCTAGCGACGTGGATGCCGTCGAGAGACTCGGGACCGAGTGGACGTTTCCGACTCCATCGAGGGCTTCAGGTCTTGCGACCGTCTGCCCCCTGCGGGGAGTCGCGTGACAGGGATTTTCGTGTGCTCACCAATGGCAATTGTGTCCATAGAAGACACCCGTCTCGCGTAAATGTAGCGTCGTCGGCCCACTGCACGCGTGTAGTGAAATATTCGTCGTCAGAGTTCCAGATAAGGCGGAATTCCACTTTTTGGGCTGGAAAACGTCTCTCTCTTGCGGGACAAAAATTGACTTCGCGGAATACCGCCTAATGGGTGGAAACGCATCAAAACATGTGCGGTTTTGGGCGGGTTTTCATATTACGACGAAATTTTCAAAAAAAAAAAAAAAAAACCCACGACGTTGACATTGAGTTTTTTTACTTTATACATGCATTTTCATTAATCCTTAAAGTTGTGTATAGATTGCCTATTCAAATAGTTATTGATTGAAAGTGTCCTTGTTATTATAGTGTGACGTCGTGGGAACACAAGAGCAATCACAGACACGAGCTTCAGACATTTACACATTTATTAATAAATATTTGCATATAAATAGTTTGATCCGATATGTACAGCTCTGGGAAACTCTATACCCCGATCGCAGGAGCGATCCTTAAAAGATGCAAATCTGCCTGACTCGTGGCCCTCGCCACTCCTCGGCGAGCTTACGCGCACAGCGGAGAGCCCCGGCGACTGCAGTCACCCGTGGAAAAAATGTTCCACAGCGGCGTCCAACACATGGGTTGCCTTACGAGCATAGCTCGTCTCCCCACCGCCATGGGCGCAAGTTTTGTGTGTTCGCACGAGGTTTTCGCTCTGCTCAAAACCCACCCCCGCGCTTTGCGCTTTTGCTTATATACCTCCCAGACCACGTGACTAGCAACGTCATCTCGCTTTCGCGGGGCACTTCATGCCACGTGACTCGCGCCGCCACACATTTTGGGCACCCCTTCCCATGGATTCCTGGAAGTTCTCAAAATACCACGGGGTGCCTCCGCCCCTAGCTACTGCCTTTGTACTTCCTTTCTCCACCCAGTATTCTCTCGCGCCCTAATCCTGCGATACGGTGCCTGCAAGGCGCCGGTTTCCTGCTTGTTAATACAATACGTTACAATAGGCAATCATAGATAAAAAACAGGAATTAATAAAAGACAGACAACATATGCTGTAATAAAAAGCACTTATATTTATGTTTCATTTTGAAACTGTGGTACAACGTTTCGCGACTTTTTATGTCGCTTCTTCAGGCACTGCCTGTGAAACAAGAATTTTACACTGGATTAAATATTAAATATAAAATTAAACATAAAAGCATAATTAACAAATACCCATAAGTGCAAAGTACAACGAGGCTTTGAGGCTCACCTTGTCCTATTGTCACAAAAATTCCTTTATAAAAAGCTAATGATAATTAATAAGATATTATGCAAATTTTATGTGCAGACAACTTAAATGAGTCGACGTGATCAATTGTCTCAGCTTTTTCTAAATGGAGGACCAAAGGTCTCAGTCAACTCGAACTGTCTGGTACTAGCGGCTAAGATACAGTGACGAGGTTGGGGTCAGTTTTAGTGGCTTTCAACTGAAGGAGAAGAGATATCTGTGAGGAGTGGGTATGACGGCGCTGCCTTCTGACGTTGGCACACGACGTATCACGCAGTTGTGCGTCGAGGCGTCGCAACACGTTGCACGTCGGATGCCGACAAGATCACGCGGCGTACACAAGTGCAGCAACGCTGGTATTTGCATGGCATTTCCCCAATATCAATCACATATCACAATACTCGTCTATAGTAAACATCACAATTTCCATTACTTCACTCGGTTGCTCGCTTAAAACTTGCTACCAGGGCAACTTGACACTGATGTCGAGGTGTGTTCTAAAAGGTTGTTTCGTTATTGCTGTAACTATGGTAACCCGTTCTGTTCTAGTACAGGCTGATGTAAACTTTGTTTGCTGCAGTATGCAATTAACTCGTTGAGGGGTAGGATTTCAAAGTTTTATTGGAACTTTTGCTCTATTATATTTATGGTGGTATCTAACGAACATTGGAATACATGGAAATATTTTTTGTTTTATTCTACGATTAATAAAATACAATTTTTGGTGGTCAGGTGGCGTAACCCTCGCGCACACAGCCTAGACCCTGGTAAATTATGAATTAGAAAAGGTGGTAACATATCAATGGCTGAGGTCCACATTGTTTTGCTAAAATATTAAGAATATGTTCGAAACACTTTAACCTGATGCATATTCCTCTCTCCTGTTAGAGTAGGCCGAACTGACTTATACGTCCAATTTTCTAAAATGAGTTTTCTGTTTCGTTGTGTTTTATGTCCCTGTTTACACGTGTGCATCAAACAAAATTGTAAATATTCCACTTTTTAAGCATGAAGAATTGTTCATGTGAATATTATAAACAATAACATATGCTATTGTCTATAATATTTACTGAAAAAATTTATATTCAAAGTGCTACCTTGCATGTATGACACGCTCATATTATTCAAACTGTCTTCGTTTCGTGCTAGAAGAACAAATCTGCGATAGATAGAACGACGTGCTGCATGGATTAGTGAAACTGTATTGAAAAAATAACACACGTGCCACAAATACTAGAAGCTGACTCACTTCCACTTCGCAAGGATCGCAAGCATGTAATTGTCGTGTAGGGGCGGTGTGTTTTTTCCACTAACGACCAGATTTGAATTATCGCCCAACAATGAAAATACAAAATAATACAACTATCGCAAAAAGAAAAATATAGCATCTTCAAAATCTCATTCAACCATAAAAGTGATATGTTATAATTATAAATGTCATTAGAAACTCTATAGCAATGTGATTCACTACAATATCGAAAAGCACGCAATAATGTAAAAGTCTTCATAATCAGCGCTAAACGTTTGGTGGCAAGAAAAGTACATGGCAATGCCATCTAACGAATCACAGATGAACTATTTATGTGATCAAATGAGATAACCACTGCCTCATAAACGCGGGAGAAATTTTGAAAAATGTGGTCAATATAGGTAACCACCGCCCTTCACCGTTTCGACGTAATTATAGCGTTGTCGCCGCCATGAAAATCAACAATGGCCCTTCTACATATGATTCATACAATGGCATCTACCGTATGTGGGTATTATGGGACACATTTCTATCAATGTATACAATATGCCGTACGGAGTTCAGCGCCATAGCAAAAAAAGTGACACTCAAATTCGGCGAATCGGTTATTTTCAATTTGCTTATGGTTCTATGAACTCCAGGCCAGCATAGAATATTTTTTGTAATTTTTCACGGGTAGTACAGTATTGTACTAACTCAAAGAGGTTTGCCTCTGTGCTAATCCTGATATTACCATAACAGTAAAGGCAATATACAATTCACTACAACAAATATTCATTTTCTCTCCCCAATAATGCTCTAACAAAGCACTGGCCATCTAGTTTACATCCCATCATGATTATGGTAGTCTATGCTTTCAGAAATTTTGCCTTTTCAACTTCAAACAAAATACAAAATTTCAGAACTAGTAATAGTCCACAACATAAGAATAAATGCTCCCTTATAAATGAACACTCAATTGAACCGTACAATTTCCCCCAAGAAAATTAACCAGCACAGAAAAATGCCCTCATTACAAAATTCTTACTCATATTTACTATTTCTTCTTAACATCTATATTCCTTTCTTTTATTAGACAGTCTTTTCCAGACCTCGCGTTTTAAAAGTGAAGGTAGAACTCGGTTACTCATCGTTCGTTAGCACATTTACACCTCTATAGTTCACCACATTTTCTCTTGATCTGATCCTGGCAATACCCCTTGAAAAGAAAGTACGTTACTGTGTGTATCATGACGTCTTCCTTCGGTCACACTCAGTTCACACCATGGAGCTAGGTATACAGGGACAATACATGACGTCACAAACTTGAAGCCACCTGAAGCCTGTAATTTTGAGTTCAGATAAGAGTACTTAATGTTTATGTAAGAAAATGATGAAATAAAAATAACAGTACAGTAAGACAATATGCTTCTTTAAAATCATATAGTTGATATGGTAGCCAGACCTGGAATATTGAGACAACATTAATTCTAAAAATATTTCGTTATAATTTGTGCATCACATTCTTCTTCAGAATGTTAGCAGAGTTACGTTTTTATTATTTGCAAACATTTTGTGAGAGATCATGTGAGAAATCTCAAAGGCAGAAGAAGTATATTTAGTAATGCAGTATTATTGACGTTTTAAATCGAAGTTAAATTTGAAGTTATGTAGTATTAGCTAAAATAAAATGAAATGATTTTCGGGCACTGAAAATACTTTTCAGTGACCCCACATTTTGTAACTAAGCTTCTCCTATTTTATTATTATACTGTTTAATGTTACAAAGATTATGAAATTCCATTGAAAAATTGATACTACCCATTTATTATCGTGTTTGACAGACGTATTTTGGGCACACCAATATGGCGGACTACTTTCACTTCCAGAACATTGCAGAGGTTGGTAATGCCACTTCCATATATTCATTGCTCCATGGTTCACACCACGGCGAGTGAGGCCCGGCATCGCTGGCACTGCCCGAGCAGTCCCGAAATATACCGAACGTCGGAAAGCAGCCATGCACCGTTTTTGACTCCGAAACGTGTCGCTCATCCGCCTCCGATTCTCCTTCCCGTGTTTTTGTAATGAATTAACAAAGGAACTCGTGGGCAGGAATTGTCGGGATGAGTACTTAGAAATTTTCATACAACAATTTTTTTTTCATGAAGCTGATGTTTAATAATTTATGTTTTTCTGCTTCAACACAACCTGCATTTATGTTTTTCTGCAAAAAACACCCTCAAATTTACAATCTTCAGCTTTATAGTGTTTTTTCGCGATTTAAAAAAATTGAAGGTGATGGTGCAGTTCTAACTTCAAATTCGGATTTAGCGCATCGATATACATAGAAAAACATGTGTCAAGTCTTTGACAACAATCCCCGAAAACAAAACAAAAAAATACAATTTCACAGTGTTGTTTCGCGATTTCAAAGAACTGGAGTGTAGTGGCGAAATTCTAGCTTCAGATTCGGATTCACCGTGTCGACATACATAGAGAAACGTCAAATCTCCGGGTCTGACAACTCTTTTTTGTGTACCTGTGTAATTAATTCCATCGAATAGTTTAACGTGTTCACTGTTGGATTATCTTATGGATATGACGTTAACTAAACAATAAATTGCGCATTTTTCTATCGAAAGTTCCTATATTTTTCATGAATATCAGTTGCATGTAAAATTTTTGATAGAAATTAAATACTCTTGCTTTCCTTCACAACAATATTTGGCAGAAAGTGCCGACGAGGCAATGCAAGATTAGCGATGTTGTGCTACATGATTACATCGTCTACATCTGAAAATAAAAATATTATTTTCGAAATGCTAGCACTAGCCATTTGTCTCATGCGTTAACGTAGGACCTCTATTTCAACGTGGAGCGCAGTTTCCAAATCATAACTTCCGGCCTCTTGTAGAGTGGGTCGTGGTGAGATGCACACCGTCTTTGGAGATGAGGACTGTATGGAACTGCCTCAATTCCCCCGTGACGAGCGGGTCCGGATAATTCAATTCATAAATATACAGTTTCTATAGATCTGTGGTGCAATGCAATATCAAAGTCAGAATTCGCGCTTCCGGATCCACTATTCGTAAGTGAACATAATGTAAGCCAGGTGGTTTTGCTGCACTTGCTGAGTTTCCGTAAACCCTCCGTCGACGTGATGCCGGCGATGATGACGGGGCCCCGGTCGAGATGGTAGAAAAAGAGTTCCTCGCACGTCACATCCGGAGCGTTGCCGTACAGAGTGACGACCTTTTCCCTAGAGCCCTCGCATCTCACACCGCCCTTTTCGGTCAGCGCCCGCATCAGCTTTCATTGATACCTCTTATATGCCCGGGGTTGTTGCTCCGGCTCCCTGCTATCAATAGGGGTGCCGCCAGCACGCGAGAGGGCGTGGTTCGCAGGATATTGATGCACAGCGCCTTGCGCATTTTTGCACTCGCACGTCATAATACGTGTCGGCAAAAACAACGGCGTTCTCCACAGTATCCTGCAGATTGAGGCGCTGGGTCAGCTCCGTTATCGCTGCCATCAAGTCCGCGAATCATTCTATGCCTCGCATCTTACGCAGCATTCTGGGAGTGGAGGAGCCCATTCGCTGCAACTTCATCACGGGGGTCGCCTGTTCCCCGCCCTGCGCCGCTTCCTTGGCCACGACCTCTACCATGGCCCTTCGTACTTCCACATCCATGGCGCGCGCCGACGGCAAGTGGTGGTTCCATTGCTTCGTGTTCTTCCGGCTGGTTGGGCGGGTCTCCTGGTCCGCGCTGCGTGCACGGTGCGTGCCTCTGCTAGGGCGCGGATTCCGCAAAGTCTGCACCTACAGCGGCTGTATCAGCTGGCGATCGTTCGAACCTTGATCTGCGCCTGCGGGGGCACTGGAGCCGTGCGCAATCCTCCAGGCCCACATCGTCTGGAGGGTCGTGGGAGACATCATCACGTCCTGCAGGTACGGGGACCGGTCAGCGCCTACTGTGGTCAGAAGCCCTGCAACTTCATCAAACATTTTGGCAAGCTTTGAAGGGGCAGATTGTGTAGCACGTGCCTATGGTGGGCATCGCGTCTGACTGCATCTGTGGTGGCCTATTGGGTAGTAGGCGAGTCGGCAGCAGCATTTGCAGTCTTTTGTGCCAGATACCTCTCTCACCGCTGGGCCCTCGTCTGTTGCCAAGCCGCAGAGAGTGTGTAAGGCTTTTTTGGCGCAGGTAAGGGGCCCAGGCGGCAGATTGTTAACATGTTCACCATGAAGCGTTGCGGGGGAGTGCACTACCGGTGTCAGCGGGGAGGGTGTTGGGGCGTTAGGGGGAGAGGGAGGGATAACTATCCTCAGTCCAGCATGGCGAGGGCCTTTTCAACTCCTCGTTTGTATTGTACGTTAACCACCGCACCTCGAGCTTTGTGGTGGATCCATCCCCACTTTCGTCCACCCCGTGGTTAGCAGTTGCTCCAGAGGTGACAGCGAGAGCAGGAATGGAGCCAATTGCTTACAAAAGGGTACAGGAGCGGGCTTATCATTATTTTTCTCTTGTCCTTGGGTGCGTTTTGTTTAGGTATGTTCACTGGCGTGAGGGCCAGGGGGACCTTGGGAGTGTAGGTAGAAGTGGAGGGGTGGGGTTGGAACATGTTCTGGGTTTGTGGTGGTGAGTAGGTGGACTGGATGAGGCTGGCTTGTGCGGAGGGGAGCGAGGATGGTAGTGGGATTTGGGTAAAGTAGGTTGCGGATTGGGAGCGGGAAGGATGGGTGCAGGGAGATGTAAAAGGGGTTTCTGGCATGCATTGCAAAGCTGCCTGTGGGGTGGGTGGGTGAGAACTGATAGTGGGTTGGAGTGGAGAGAGGAGGGAGGTTGGAGTGGAGTGTTCGAGACAGAATTCAGAAATGTCACATGAAGGAATCTATTCCATTCGTGCGTAGGCTTAGCCATGCTGACTACGTATCTTAAGTATAAATTATTCTTAAAAAATATAATTCAAGAAGAGCCATAGCATATCCATTTAGGTATTATTTGAGATGCCCGGGCGTCGTGCCTCCCGCTTCTCCGGGGCTCCGAGGCACGCGCACGTGAGCAGTGGTTCCGCGCGTGGGCAGCAAGCGCCAGCCTTTCAAACTGCCAACTTCAGTACCCGCCAACCGTCATATACTGGGCCGCTGATTGAAGGAAAATGTCATATGAATTGACTACAATTGTGTGACAATGGTGCTTGAATTTAAACATGAAGTAATGACAATTAAAAACAGTAATTAATTCCTTCACTATTATAATGTAAAGATTCGCTATTAATCACCAGGGGTTAATAAACATGTATAGTCCTGGAATTGTCGACCCAGTTTTGTAAGTGGCGCGAAGAAACGGTCTCTTATAGCGCAGACGAGCGCTGGACACATCCGATCCAGTCATGTAAGACTGACTTGTTAAACGGGCGCTCCGCTATTTTGCTTCTTTCAGTGCCTATATAAGTTCTTATCAGCAAAATCTTTCAGTCGAACAGTGAGTACTGAGTGCATTATTGCCATGGTATCATGCAAGTACTTTAATTCTTTCAATGTATTCTTCCCAAATAACGGAAATGACGAGTAAGAATTCAATATGCACACGCTTCCCGGTTATTTATCTTGCTTGTGTATTTAACACTGCCTGTATTGTGTATGGATACGTAGGTGGCATACTGCCACAGAAAATTATATCACTAACTTTAATTTCAAGTCATCGCGTGACTTGAGTAATTGTAAAGTCCCAATGTTTCAGCTGTTTAATTACCTTGTATAATTCCGTAAATCGTCATGTCTTTGCTGAGTTTAGTTACTCGCATAATATTCAATACGCAATAATGGCAAATCGTTGCGGTGCATCATTGCACAATGTTGAATTTAATGTACAATTCATTTGGTTACTGCATAATTGTTTCTCTTGTTAAATTTAGTTTCGTAATATGCAATATGCAATTTAATAATGAAAATTAAATATTGTTTAATTTGCAATCTTAACTGCAATGTTAATGTTTCAATTGCTTAATTTTTTTGTACCTCAACGTACACACGCTACGCATTCATTTTAATTTTACTTGAATTGACTTAGATAATTGAAATACTTAATTGAAATTATTGTGTACTGTGATTATTTATATTTAATGATTATTAAATTTATTTTGTAATGTTTAACATTTTCTAACGTCACCTATCCAAGTCAAATTTATTTCCAGTGTTTCTGAAGGGAGGCTTCCTCAACTTCAATGGTCCTCCAAGGGTTTTCTTTTGAATTGCCTGAGCAGCCGGAATTTTATGTGAGAGCTGGTAGACATACGGTCGACCTTGCATCCTACTTGTACTCTTAACCTGTCAACGCTCCAGAGGAAGTATGAGTTGATCGCTAAGTCTCGTTTCTGTGGGGTACACGCCAGCACCGGCCGCAGGGCTTCCGCAGCGCGGCAAGGGCTCCATACAAGCGTTTCTTTTTGTTCATTGCGGCGTCAGAAATAGTTTTATTATTATCCGTAGCTGCGCGCTTGTCGCGCATGATGTGGAGAGCGGGGAAGGATTCCCGCTTTCCCCTGCACATTCGATGGCGTGCATCAAGTCGGTACCGGCACTACCAGCGTGGGACGCTCCTGTACTGACCGGTTGAATAATGCGGCCTTGGCTATCAACCTGCTTGACTCTCAAGCTTCATATCAGCTGCTTGACTATCAGCTTGATAGTCAAGCACTTAACTACATAGTGTGTTATGGGCGCCATGCCACGCCGCAGGAACCAGCATTCGCTCATGTGCCCCTGTTTTACGGAGCATACTCCGCACCCCGCACAGTACACGTGCGATGCCGACATATGACTACCATCTCATTTGCCCGCTTCACTCGGTTGTAGTATGTGTTGATCATGTCCATCCCTACCTTGCACCGCGGGCAGTATACTGCTTTCGCGGGGGGGGGGGGTAGTAAATGGTAATATCATCCTTGTCCCCCAACGGCTACATGTGGTATTCAAGCGTCACGCCAGCCATGAGGTGGAATGGTTTCTTCGCTCGAGTGTCCTCTCTAATAAGGGAGGCACTTGTATCAGGCGCGGGCGCGCCTGGTCCCGCTGGGCTATCTTGCGCGGAAGTGGGGGCGACGGCGTCGCTTTCCCGCGTACTCGTTGAGCCGCCATCATGGCTAGGCGCAGTGTGCTACGTGTTCAGGCTCGGTGTGGGGCGTGAAGGCGGGGCGAACTCTCCACCGTAGCCCACGCCGGTATCGGGCCTCCCGGCGCCGGCTGTGCAGCCGCAGAATAGAAAGTAATAGGAGGGAAGAGGTTGTGGGAAGAGAGAGAGAGGGGGACAGAGGGGGAGAGACGGGGAAAGAGAGAGAGAAAGAGGGGGAAAGAGAAGGGGAAAGAGAGGGAGAAAGAGAGGGGAGAGTGGAGAGGAGAGAGAGGAGAGGAGAGAGAGAAGAGGAGAGAGAGGAGAGGAGAGAGAGGAGAGGAGAGGAGAGGAGAGGGAGGAGAGGAGAGAGAGGGAGGAGAGAGAGGAGAGGAGAGAGGAGAGAGAGGAGAGAGAGGAGAGGAGGAGAGGAGAGAGGTGGTAGAGAGAGGAGAGAGTGGAAAGAGAGGAGAGAGCAGAGAGGAGAGAGAGAGAGAGATGGCAAAGCGGTGGCGTAACTTCAGTTGGTGTCACCCGCCGCAAAATTAATGGTAACCCCCCCCATAAATTAAATTTCAAAATGTCTATTACTGAATAGTTTATACATTATTTAATAAAAATGCAAGTATATTTCTACTATATATATATATATATATATATATATATATATATATATATATATATATATATATATATATATATATAATGTAACACCTCCATCTACCTACTTTACCTACTTTACCACACGTGGTGAGTCGTGATAGCATGAATGCTCGTGAAGTGAGCTTACAATTCTCAGGAAGCAGGATCTTTCGGGTATGAGAAAGATCTGAACCCTTAACACAATGAATCAAATAAAATAATAATAATATGAACATATATTCAATGAGAAAATTTACAGTGACGCAGTTTCACGACAGGTTATTGCACTTTAAGTAGCTGGTCACTGAAAAATGACACAAGACACACAAAAAAAAACATATAGGCGTCACCTCGACTGCCTGAACACACTTTCATCAACTACAATTTAGGACTTGATTATTCCTTTCTGAGTTTTTCCACTACTAAATTATTTACTCTTTTGGCCTCTAGTTTTTCCGTGCGCGGCTTTTTTGTTTCAAATGAATTTGATACTTGTTTCAAAGAAACCCTTTCACAGGTGCTAGCCTTGGGCTTCGCACTCACTATGATATTGAACACAAAAAAATATACGTGGCATTCACGTTACTTAATTCATACCCCATTACATGTCACAAAAGCAATTACTTGAAAACATAATACAACAAATTAATCTTTCTGGATAATGTTAACTGTACAACATATAAAAATTATGAATAATTTATGTAAAATTGTACAAGGTAAGCCTCTTTAAATGAATCTACTGACACGTGCAGTAAATGGCCTGGAAACTGCCACTCACACAGTTCGAAATACTTCTCCCTCCTATTTTAGACGTTTCACCCACTTTTAACTGATTGTCGTGTATTTACCACTATCCTCTTTCCCAGCTGAACGCTACATAAACGTTGCCAGTTCCTTTACCTCAACTACGCGTCGCTCGCCTATAGGTAACCTTGGGGATTTTCTGCCGCCCGTCCCGCCGTCTGCCGCCACGTCTTCGCGTGCTGTGCTGCGACGAAAGCAGTTCCTTCCGCTCGAACGCCGCCAAGCCTCCAATTTCCACACCTTTCTCTCGTTCCGAACTATCCTCGCTCTGGACCAAGTCCTTCTCGCCTACGCTTCTTTCTTCCTGGGGTCGTCCGTCTTCCACCGCCTCATACACGTTCGTTCGCGCTTCCAGCCTCGAAATTATTAATGTTGCAAGAGTTATGCTCAAATGCTCGGCCGACCTACCACACTTTAGGCATGTGTGGTCTCAGCGTGCAAACAGTCATTTCACTTGCTCTCCGAATTATTGTGACTGCAACGAATGATTTTGCACTCTATTCCCTAATTACTTCACTTTTCTAAGATACGCTTTCCGAGCTAGCTTTTAACTATCAAGTTAAAATAAACTCCTATACTATCTATTTCTTCTGGTCGCCGTCGCTGTTACCGTACAAGAGAGCTTCTTCTGGTCGCCGTCACAGTCGCCGTAAAAGAGTTCCTCCGATCGCCGCCGCAGTTGTCGTAAAAGAGAGTTCCTCCGAGGCGCGCCGCGATACTTATGTTACTCGCGCCTGGGGAAATGTTGGATTGATTGATTGATTGATGTTTCCGGACGCGTCAACTACTCAGGTCATTAGTCCCGTTAGTGTAGTGCATGTTTTTTTTCGGGAGATGGCGGTGATCTTCCCCCGCTGGATGGCGAGATCCGGCACCGACCTACCGTCGGCTAGTGGGGTTTCCCCCTAACCAGGACTCTCCCACCAGCGGGGCACCGCCCCAGCCGGGACAAACTCTCAGCTCCCGACCGGCCTCCCGGGATATGTGGTAGTGTAGTGTATGTTAGTGTAAGTGTGTGTGTGTAATGGGAGAGGAAAGGACAAGGAATGGGAAGGATAGATCGCGCGCGGTCCGTGGCCCGTTTGATAGGGTACTGCTCCGGCATTCGCCTGGTGTTGATCGGAGAAACCACGGAAAACTACCGATCAAAGCAGCCGGGCGCTAGAATTCTCCTCCAGACAGCGACTGAATTCGACCTAGCTGAAAAGCTAGTGCCGAAAATCCTGCCGCCGTCAGGACTCGAACCTAGGACCTCCCGGTCAGAGGCGCTGCAGTGACATCAGTTGATGCACTGAGCTACCGCTCCCGGTGGGAAATGTTGGAGGGGTGCATATTCTCCTCCTTTCGTGACCTCACGGAAAAACATTACTCACTAGTTCGGGCGTCGCAGTTTGAAAAGCTGTGGGCAGATGGCGCGTTTACCGGACATCGCTCCGCCGCGTACTCTAGTCCTCTGTTAGTGAGCTTCTTTACATAGCTGATGGTGGAGTTATATATAATATTAGAAAACTTTATGTAATTCAGAATAATTGAATTGTTTTTCTAGGGCTTTTATCCAGCCAACAGCCAGTTACTTTTTACGTCCCGATGGAACGCATATTCGACCATACACTAGACCAACACACTTGCGGGCTCCTCTGTTCTGGGGTCAGCAGAACGCGAGGCCCTCCGCAACAACACATATAAAGTCAAGAGACAAACAACCATGCCCTAGGCGGGACTCGAACCCGCGACCCTTCGGACCGAAGGGCAGAGTCGGTACTTGCTCTTAGCCACCTCGGCTATCCAGGTCGGCATAATTGAAATATAATGGTTTAATAAAGAATCTAAAACACAGTAAAACGAATTAACTGTTTTGTTTTCAAATAAACCAGGGATGAAACACAAAACACAATTTATTCTGTAATACAACAGTAAGACCGTCGTAGCGGCTTACAACCGTAGTATGACGTATCTAGAAGGATTTTCCTAAGGATGAGCCAAAGTGACAGTTCACGTAACAAGTGAACATCACATGTAATTCAGAGAAGTATCCCTCCGCCGCGACAGCTGTTCGGCCACGCCTCGTCGTAAAGTATTTGGAAACATCAGTATACAGAAGTCCAAGAAAATTGTTTAGGTATATGCACGTACGCGAGTACGGGAAATATTTAAATTTAATTACGTATGTGGAAAATCTCTTAACACGCTGTCACAAACAGGAAAAGAAAACTGCCACGAATGTAAATAGAAGGAAAAATGAGTTTAAGCCGGAAACACATACACTGGTACGCCTCTCGCATTCAAGACTCGTTTTTAAAACAAACATAATATTTATCACACAAAAAGTAAATGTAATGTAATGTTTATAGAAAAAAAGAATCTTTACGGAAGAGCACGTAACACTGCACTTCCTAATTTCATTTATTTCTCGCGGCGCACTATATTTTGTCGGACGAGGACATCACAAAAGGAAGCGTCGAAGCCGTTTACAGGTTAGCCAACTGCAAACGAACGAATGCAGGAAGGGAGTCAAATGGGCTCGCGGGCACAACAACCACAGAACCTTCAGTTATGTTGCCAGTACTACCTGTCACTTTGGCTCATACTTAGGAAAATCGTTCTATAACTCGAGCTTAATGAGTGCTGGCCTCGGCCGTGGAGAACATCGTTGGCGGGGTACCCCTAGGTGGACTGACGCCGGGCCGGCGTAGCCCCGACGTGACGTGGCTGCCGGTAGCTGCAGAGGCGCGACCTGCGCCCGTGAACGTGACGTCACGGGGTGACCGGGCCTCCGGGCGAGTCCCGCAGGCGGAAACTGCGCGAAGGGAGGCTGGCCTCGCGGAGCAAGGAGCCAAATCCAGAAGCTTACCGAGCGACGTGCCTTGTCAGGTCACGAAACCAGTTGAATATCCAAAGAGCGTCAACAAGAGATCATTGTCCTAATATCTCACACCAAGATGCAGTAGAAATATCCGGGGTCGAAGCTGGTTCTATATACAGAGACAGATAGAGATTAGTAAATGGCAACACACCAAGACCACAGACCACCCACGGACCCATTTATTTGTCTATGACCACAACTGTCCGCTGCGGTCGGCCTTCTGTCGCAGTTGATTACGTACCTTCTGTCGCAGTTGACCGTCGGAGATGACGTGGACCATTTCGCGTCGAGCTAAACTTTTCCGGGCGGCGGAGCCGCTGTTGTCGCACTTCGGGGAAAAGTGTGCGCTACAAAGTGCGCCCCCTTTAAAGCCTGGAGTGGGATACAACATTCACAAATGGTTTTTATAAAAACGTTTTTCAAGATTTAAGGGCGGCAAACTTATCTATATCTATCTTTAAAAAATGGTGTCGTTCCAAAAATGGTGTTACCCGGATCGGATCGTCCCCCCTAACTACGCCACTGAGGTAAAGAATGACGAGGGGAAGTATACCCACTGAACTGTGCAATATATCGAACCCAGAAATACCGGAAGGCTTGATCGGCGAATCCTCCGTGACCTCTTTTATAAATTCTCGAAAACTAGTTCGAAGCAAGAGGAGGATAAAGCAGCAGAGCTTTTTAATTTCCAAATTGGCCCAACATTTGAAATGGACCGACATCTGAAATTGTGTAATGAACATCATCATAACGGGCTTGTCCATTTGCATGGACGTACCCGCACTTTAGAGTCCTCCATCTTCAAAGCGTTTCTTCTCCACCAAATTTTAGTTGTTTAACACGAGTATCTTTCACAAATCCTCAATACTAAATATTTCCTCCTAGTGGCCTTAATATAAATCGCGCATTGTATTTCTCATAAATTTTGTTGTTCCCAACTCGCAAAAAATGTTTTGCGTATCTGCTCAGTATTACCTCCTCACGTATATCGAGCCGTGTTCGTGGCTCACGCGAACGTCAAGTATGTATACACATTTTTTAACAAAATTGTTGCGTTTTTCTAGACGCGACGCGTCTCCAAATCCTTGTTGGATATTGAGAGTTTAGAAGGAGTAATCTTCAATTAAAATTAGTAATCCTAAGTTTTATTTTTGATCAGTCAGTCAGTCGGAGCCTTTTATCCCTTCGGCCGGGGGATTGGTGCCATTAGATCACGGGGTTCCTTGGCGGTTACCCAAACAGAAACCCACAGATTCTCAAATTCGCTTAATCTCCGTCACTACGCAGAGCGCAGTTACGCAATTCAGCCAACGCCGCCTATCGTATATACCAGCAAATCTTTGAAGTCACCAACAACATTTACATTTCGTTGATCTCAATAACTATTTTACTTTCTCGTGTACTATTAAATAGTACTGTAATGTTTGGGCGATGATGCCGATTTTTCGACTTAAAACTCAACCTGTGAGTCCCTGATGCCGAAGAAATGGATTTTTCTACCTGCCGTAAGTAGTAAATAACTTTTTAAAATACGTTTTGAAGTCTACATGCACATTTTCTGGGTCAATGATATCGAAAAAATTGTTTTTGTTGAAACAACGTTTGTGCCTAAACCGTACAGTGAAGTTTAATAAAATTTCTTGTTACCGGGTTGTCACAGCCCTAGAATTTCAAACATATTTTTAAGTTATTGAGGATACTTTACATGTAGCTCCGTTTGGGTAGGAGTTTATCAAGTGAGGGCTGATGAGTTCGTGGGGTGGAAGTTATAATATAATGAACGTAACCGTTACCAACAATAGGGCATAGTATGTTTTGTTGCAGCATCACTAGTTAAATTATATTTTTGATTCGTAGAGAACATACTCAACATCCAAGGGGCACAAAATTTTTATTCAATTCGCGAGCATTGAAAGTCTAAAAGGTACACGACATACATGATTTTTTGTTTATGGTGATCATTTAATTTTTAATTTAGCTTAATTTTTATCACATATTTTTCCTGCCCTTTTGTCAAAAATACTATTTAAATGTAACAGAAAAATTCATGTGGATATGATGTTTAAAGGCTATGAACAGGGCAATTTTAATAAATCAATCGTATTGTTTCAATATTATTTTCGTTCTTTGGTTTAGTTCATGAAAACCAAGTTTATTTCGAATTTCTTTCCTGCTTATTGGTACTGATGCGGAGATAGAGAAATCAGTTTCGTGTTAGAATGTGCGGGTATAATATTCGTATTTAGACGCGCATCGGACATAGGGCCTCGCATTTCTCGGGCAACTGAGTGGAGAAGAGGGAGAGGTCGTGGACGGCAAGGAGGACCATCCCGACATTCGCTCAGACACCGAGGAAAAATTTGAAAACACCGATGTGGACGGCCGACCCGGGAATCGAACCCGGGCCTCCCGAGTGCGAAGCAAGCCAGCACGCAAAGCCGTACTCACTTTGCTCGGTGAAAACTCGTCCCCCTTTACCACTAATAATAATCCATCGTGCGCAATGATAATATTGCAGTGCACAGATGCAATAAAGATTCGTAGATGAGGCCACTTGTAAATTACTTGTATGAAAACTGAAACTGGCGTTGCGACAACAGCACGTACATTCTCGCTTCATTATTAGGCCACGCAATATTATAATACGACAGGAACTTCCAACTTCCAAAAAGTTTTCAACAAGCTAAACGTTTCTTCGCGGTGGGACTTGCACGTCTTTTAAGTAAGCACGACAGTCACGTACAACTATTCCACCTGCTTCTCAACCAACGATACCTTCCTTAATCTTACAAACAGTTGAACATTTCCATTTTTAATATTAAAAAATACAGAAATTTTCACTTACATTATTTTAAGGTCTAGTTTAAAAAAAATCATTAAAGACAAACTCTATTATCAATATTGTAATTTGGCAACATTAATTATTTGTTTGCAATTTCCGATCGTACAGAGTCCGCCGAAAATGGGTACTGTATAATTTTACTTTCTTGTCCTTATTTCGTAAGAAGAGAAAGTATTTATTTATTTATTTATTTATTTATTTATTTATTTATTTATTTATTTATTTATTTATTTATTTATTTATTTATTTATTTATTTATTTATTTATTTATTTATTTATTTATTTATTTATTTATTTATTTATTTATTTATGTATTTATTTATTTATTTATTTATTTATTATTTATTTATTTATTTATTTATTTATTTATTTATTTATTTATTTATTTATTTATTTATTTATTTATTTATTTATTTATTTTACGTCAAAAAAAACAGTTAAAAACTGCGTATGACGTGCTATGGGGAAAATTGAATTGTGTGCACATTTTCAAATTTCTGTGATCCCTACACTAAGTCATATACTACTTAAATTTTGAATTTTGAAAGGGAAAAAAAACAAAACAAAAAACTCCCATGTAATAGAATCTATTTTCAAGGATAAATAAACAATAAATTTTGGCTATTACTTCCTGCCGCGACAACATGGAAACGATAATTTGAATAATTGTATTTCCCACTGAATTCTAGAAGACGTGCACAGAAAATGAAGTTACATTTATGTCCAGAAGCAAAACAAGGGGACATCTCAGCATTTGCTCAATGGATCAGGGAAACTGGACGAAAAACCTGATCGAGATGGGGGTCATTGATCCGGAAGCTGTGTTACAATAGTTGTTACAGGTTGTTTATACTCATTTATACAGTCCAAATGGTAATTAATGCATTATGCATCATTGTTAAAATTAATGTTACTTTTCTTGTGATGCTCAGTATAGTCTCTAATTGTATAGAAACAGTTATGCAGCAGAAACGATTTCACTTAGGATTTAAACTTTTCTATTGAATTTAATCGTTTAATGTCATCTGGCAAAGTGTTGTAAAATAATGTACATGTATTGTATGTGAATTTTTTGTAATGAGCTGTTGATACTGTCACCTGATGAATATGATTTCTACGTCTAGTGTCATAGTAATAGACTTCGGGATTTTCTGAAAATATATTCCCGCCCTTAAGCAAGTCTTTTTTTACAAAAACCACTGATTCGTAAATAAAAAGACACGGTAATGGTAGAATTCCTAGATTAATGAAGAGAGGCTTACATGAATCACGTGGGTGGGATTTGGTTATTATTCGTACAATTCTTTTTTGTAATCTAAAAGTCTGGGAGCTATAAGATATATTTCCCCAGAATATTATGCCATATCTCAGGCGGGAATGAACATTTGCAAAATATACACAACGAGCAGTATGAAGGCTGACTGAATTTGAAAGAATTCTGAACGCGTAGCATAATGAACTTAATTTTGTGTTCAATTCATTTAAATGGACGTTCCATTTAAGGTTTGACTGAATTGAGAGACCTAAAAATTTTGTTGCCTTAACATCAGTCAATGGTACACCGTTCATTTTGAATACTTCACAGAATTGTTTATTTGAAATGGAAAACTGCATTAAAACCGTTTTCTTTTCGTTTACTATTAATTTGTTATTTCGGAACCAATTTGAAACATTTGATATTGTACTATTTACGGTTTCTTTATTGCAAAGGATGTTCGTATCATCCGCAATGAGAACCGTTCTTCCGTTTCGAATCGTCGAGGGCATATCGTTTACGTAAAGTAGGAACAGAATAGGGCCTAAAATCGATCCTTGAGGAACTCCACATGCAACGGGCAAAGAGTCGGAAAGGTGTGTACGTAATGTTCCATCATTCCAGTAAGGTATTTCAACTTTCTGAGATCGTTGTTTAAGGTACGAACATAACCAATCTAGAGCAATACCACGGATTGCATATGAATATGGTAATTTTGAAAGTAAAATGTCATGATCAATGATGTCAAAAGCTTTTGAGAGATCTAAAAATAATCCAATAGGTGCCTCGTTTTGATCTAATGATGAGGCAACATCTTTAAGAAAAGAAAATATAGCTGTTTCCGTTGATTTTGATTTTCTCAATCCATGTTGGCAATCTGAAAGCACGTCGTGTTTACTGAGAAACGTTTCCATTCGTACGTAAAAAAGTATCTGTAATATTTTTAAAAAAACTGATAGAAGAGAAATGGGCCGATAATTTTGAATTTCATTTTTGTTGCCTTTTTTGAAGAGCGGCTTAATTTTAGCTGTTTTGAAAATATCTGGAAACGTTCCAGTGCATAAAGATGCATTAAATATGTGAGTTAACGGGTGTATAATGGCATACGCACAAGTCTTTAACAAAGAATCTGGGAATTCATCTAAACCGGACGAATATTTATTTTTTAGTTTACCGATTATTTTGAGAATTTCATAGGAAGAAGTTTCGGAAACGAACATTGTGTCTAAAATTTTGGGTGAACTGTCTGTTTTTGAATTTTGTGCCTGAAGACTCTTAGTGAGATCGGCAGCAATTCTCGAAAAGTATTGGTTAAAGAGAACTAGCCACTGTTGCCGGATCGTTTACATTTATATCGTTATATTTTAAAACAACATTCTCTACGGGTTTTCTAGTTGATTTGGTAGTATTTTTATTATATTCCACATTGCTTTTGTTTTATTATTTGAGTTCAAAATATCCTGATCGTTTTTCATGATTTTAGCCTGCCTTATGACTTTTCGTAACAATGTTTTGTATTTTTTAAAGTAGATAAGGAAATCTTGAGATACGTCATGACGTTTAGAAATGAAAGAAAGAATTCGCTTGTTTTTACAAGATGTTCTAATCCCTTGTGTTATCCAAGAATTGCTTTTCCGTGAAATATTTAATTTTCGTTTTTGAAGAGGAAAGCAAGTGTTAAAATGAATTGAAAGAGTTGAAAAAAAAGAATTATATTTGTCGTTTGTATCAACAGTATTATAAACCGCTTCCCATGACTCCTGCATCAAGTAATCAATGAATAATTTAATTTTACTTTTAGTAAACAATCTAGTCATACGTGTATTATTTATTGTGTCAGTGATCGCATTTCTTATAATGGTAAGAATTTGTGCATCGTGGTCACTGTATCCTAAATCTTTTGTTTCAATTTCATATCGAGTAGTAGTTTTGTTAATTATAATTTGATCAATTGCCTTCATCGAATGTTGTGTGATCCGTGTAGGTATATTAATTGTAATGTCTAAATTGAAGGAATTAATTAAATTGAGAAACTTTTCTTTCTCGCAAGATTCGACCAGAAAATCAATGTTAAAATCTCCGCATACAACAAAGGATTCAAAAGAGCGATTGCTGACTTTGTTAAGTGTTATCTTCAGGTTTTCTAAGAACAAAATATAATCTGCAGTTCTCTTTGTTGGAGGTCTGTAAATGCGAAGTATTATCACTTTTAGTGAAGTAAGATGTACAACAGAAATTTCAAAAATATTTTCAATGGAATACACATTTAATTCCGCCAAGGGGATAGAATCAATATTATTTCTAACGTAAATACAGGAACCCCCATACGTAGGACCTTTAAGGGATTCTCTCTCTCTGCAATAAAAGCCTGCGAGGTAAAAGTTTGGAATTTGGAAAATGCTAAGTTCATTAGGAGATAACCAATGTTCTGTAAAGCAAAGAACGTCCGTTTGATTTAGATCGCTCTGTAGAGCTGCCTGGATAAACTCAGTTTTATTTGAAAGGGATTGAACATTATGGGGAAGAATGTTTATTTTTTGCAAGTACCTACACGAATGTTTTGTATTGTAATCGTGCGCCGAAAAACGACGAATTTGCGTAAGAAAAACTCATTTCCAACGAACTTGTATTTTCGAAAAATTTAACATTTCGATACAACAAAATTAAAGATTGAAATTTTTGCCTTAAATAAAATCTGTTCTAAAAAACAGCTCTTTAAGGAAGGTCATGTACGCTTTTTTGAAAAAAAAACACTAGTTTTTTCGCGTATATTGTGTATGAAATTAATGCAGTTTATAAAAAAACGCTCCAAATTTTTCCTTCAATTTTTTCCACCGATAGAACAAGGATCGCTTAAAAGAATGGGGCAGGTTTCATTTTCGTTCAACTCTGATTTTTCGATCGTAATCGTAATCTGATTTTTCGTTCGTAATAAATCGTAAATTTAGAAATTATGCGAGACATTATGTTCTTTTATAACACCACTAGTTACTTTCTGACCTTTATTTCGTAAGAAGAGGAAGTATTGTAATCGTGCACCGGATAACATGGAATTTTTCACTGAAAAACTCTTATTCCAGGGCCCTCGTTACTAATGGGGATAAATCGTATTCCTAAATATTATAAATCAATTTCTCATACACTTTATCTAGTCAGAATCTACGAGTATGCATGAATTTATGGGTCCTTGATACCAAAGAATGTATTGACGGCAAAATGCCTGACAGTCGGCCTGTCTGCCTGTATGTGGTCAACGGTAGCGTCAAAACCGCTCAGCCTATTTTGTCAAAAATGATCGATTTAAAGGAATTCTAGGACCTCTTAGTTTGAAACAGATACATGGATTTTTAGCGGTACTTAATATGAAGCCTTAATTACATTTTCGAAATTTTCTCAAAAATGGTTCCACATTTTTGGATTAAACTTTGTTCTCGGATAGCGCAGAATTAATTAAATGAGTGGTGCAGGCCTCATTGTCGTCGAACTCCCTGATTATTTTGAAAATTGTCCTCGCGGATTTTCACGAGTTCAGTTTGAAGACAGTGAAGTAGCAAAGAGCTGTCACGCTGACTGTGCGCCAGCTATCTGTCCTCGTGTAAACGGTGCTTTGGAGTGAAAGCAAATACAGCGAAGGCCTCCACAGCATTTTGCACTTTCAATGACTTCAGGAGCCATGTGCGAGCCATTCGGGTGCGGAAGGGAAAGGAAGGGTATTGATAAGGCTCATTCTAGGAGTGTGGACCACTAATGAGAATGTGCAATTCGAACCATAGCGCGTAAATTGAAAGAGCAATTAGCGAGAATATGACGAACTGTTACATACTGTTCATGTATTATTTCCATTTGTGTTATATTAAAATGTTTATTGTCGATAAATGATAATGTGAATTGTGAATCAAAAGCGAATTAGACATCCAGGGTCCAGTATGAAAATAATGCGCATGATATTGTGTCGCGACTGTCCATGGCAGCTCGGTATAGAGCGGTTTTCCTAAGGATGAGCCAAAGTGACAGCTAGTACTAGCAACATAACTGAAGGTTCTGTGGTTGTTGTGCCCGCGAGTCCATTAAACTCCCTTTCTGCATTCGTTCGTTTACAGTTGGCTAACTTGTAAATGGCTTCGACGCTTACTTTTGTGATGTCCTCGTCCGACAAAAATATAGTGCGCCGCGAGAAATAATTGAAATTGGGAAGTGCAGTGTTATGTGCTCTTCTATAAAAATTCTTTTCTCTTCATATATTACATTAAATTTACTTTTTGTGTGATAAATATTATGTTCATTAGCGTAGCGTGATCATTTTTCCTGGGTAGGCTCCAAAGCAGATTAACGTATTAATTAACACTCTCCTGCCGTCATTCACGAAGAGATGTTATTTGCTCGTTTACCCGAAGAATACTAGAAGAATGGTCACCGAATTTTGCTATGTTATTATAACATTAAGGAGAAAAAATAGTTCTTTAGAAATTTGTGTCAATACAATAAACGAAAACAATGCTAATATATTACTTATTACGGCGTATTTGCTACAGGAATATGACAAACTTAGCACTATGTGCCAAAAATGAGTGTTATAAGTTAAATAACATTTTTACATGAATTCCAGAAATTTTGAAAATTCGAAAATCTATGGTTTGAAATATATGCAAAATTAAAATACTCACCTTTAATTTTCTTGTAGGTCAGCTCGATTTTCCTAGCTTTCTTTGAAGCAAAGACATCAATGACTCTATCAAAAAATTGTTGACGTTTAGAATTTATTTTAAAGCTCGCTTTTTCGATGGCAAGTGTGGATAGATTGGACAGTCTTTCGTTACTCATTGAATTTCTCAAGTAAGTCTTTACCCGTTTTAGAGTGCTCATACTTTCACACTTTCACACGAAGCTGTAGTTGCTGGTATACTTAATATAAAGGAGAGTAATTTAACTGTCTCTGATAAAGTGTCTTTCAAACCATTAGTTATGAGATACTTAAATAAATGTTTAGCTGACAATCGTTTATCCTGGCTCCCATAAATGAACATTAGCTCTCCTTTTAATTTCTCTGTATCAAAGCACGGAAGAACAGCACATAATGCATCGATCTTGCCTTCCGGAAAATGTGATTCTTGGTTATAATGTTCAAATTTAGCTTCATCCATGAGTTCAAAAAATTCTATATTCCCGAAATCCTTAAATCGTGATTTTAAGTTCACGATTACAGTGTCCAATACTTCATATGACACTCTTTTCAGTTGATTACAAACATTTTCATTAAATTTAATTTGAATTTCATTTTCTGTCAAATGGTGCTTTAACATGGCGTTTGATTTCAGGAGGCACTCATTCACTATATCTTCATTTCGCAAGTTTTTCAATGATGTCAAACAGTTTTTAATTTCTTTATTGCAGAAGTTGATATCTGAAGTTTTATTTTGCAGGATGTTAAACAGTACATTAGTAAAAGCAAATATTCTGTTATACAAATTAAGAAGGAATAAAAAAAGGAATTGCACAGAATATTAATCAGTCCTTCAGCCTGTTGGATTGAATTACTATCCCATCCATCAAATGATGGATGTCATACCACAACATCGTTTAGAGCCAGACGTATTTGTTCGTAATGGATAAGAATAGTATCTACACTTCTTGAATGATAGTTCCATCTAGCTTCGCTTGGACTTGGCAATTTGAAACGACGCTCTATCAACAATTCACTCCGTTTGCTAGAGCGACTAAAGAAGCTGTTAAAGCATGTAAGTCTGGCAACAAAAAGCTTCACTTGGGTTATTATTTTACAATAATGGAGGAATACTAAATTTAATATATGCGCATAACAATGAATGAACATCGCTCGTTGTTTTATAATAACATTAACTCCACTGTTTTTTCCTGCCATCACACTACACCCATCATAAGTTTATTTACACCCATCATCATTTATTACTTCCGTAACACAACTCATTAGATCATTTTGTATGTCTGGCGAAGTACTTTAAACACACTGCTATGAATGAGATATTCTTTTTAATGAGATTCTTGATCAGATAAAAAGTCGAAAATTTCTAGATAGTTTCCTTTATACTGAGAACTTTCTGATTCATCATGTCCTCGAAAACTTAACTCTTGTTTTGCCAAAAAACATACTGTGGAAATTAAGCGTTTCAGAATTAATTTATTTTGATCCACTTTCTCATTATGCTTTATAGCAGCAATGCGCGCAGCTTCCGATAAAGCATAGTCAATTCGTGTTGTGCCCAATTCATTAAATTTTACTGTAGCCGTTATGTTTCATTGAACACTCGTGCTTTTTAGCCTTTACCAAGAAATTTTTTAAACTTTCGTCCCCTATTCCTGCATCACACTACTCGTTCTCATTTCTTGAAAATAAGAGGCAATGAACGCAATTCTTTTAACACTGCCAGTCAACCACAGCTTCGTGTCATACCACTGTTTTTAAACATGGCGAGTATTTTTCCCATCTGCCTGTTTTAAAGAAAGATTTGGTGTAGGTCGTTTTGTCTTAACTTCTAGTTTTTCCTCATAACTTAAATTATTGAAGAATATTGGAGATTGTAAGAAAGTATCTATGATATTGTCGTCTGGTAAATCCATATTTCCTATAGTAAACAATAACACTTGTATTATTCACCAGGTATTGATCTGAACTAAACGCGATGAACTAAAATTAATTTCTCACTTGTCAGATACGAAGTAGTGAAATCTTCTTAAATTCTTGATGTGGCTCGTTTCACTATAACATGTAAGGTCGTCTCCCAATAATATATACTGAGTACAATATTTCAGTGTGTTCGTCCGTACTGCAAGAACTCAACTGAGGTCTTATTCTCTGACCGTGCTTGCACACCGAGGGGTGCAGGGGTGGCGAGCGGTTTCCCCGCATATCTGGACACCATTACCAGCGCACCCGGGCGAAGGGCGAACGGCGAGGGGCGCCCGGTGACCTTGCCTTACCGCACTTAGGGCCCGGACAGTGGTCCGCATTCATGTTGGAAAAACATTTTATTTCACTATTCGCAAACATTTATCCAACGTCCACAAAAATAATTTAAAAATGATAGAACCAAATGGGTGGGAAACCGGTTTATTATAATTACCAATTGATTTATTTCGCTGTTTTTTGCCCCTGCCACTTTCAAGAGTCGTTAAAACATTTTAAATTGTATTATTAATAATAGAGTATTTATTTTTGTGTATAAGGAAAATACTAAGAATCAATTTGCCTCACCATCTACGAGGCATTTTTCTTCAAAAATGTAAATTAAACGAATTGCGAATGAACAATGCCGATTGTCATAAATCGTACCGCAAGCGACCCACTGTCTGTGTCTTGGCGTGAGGGGGCCCGCCACTGCCCGCGACTCATCCGAGGATTGCCGAAAGCTCCCTAGGCGGGCCTTCGGAGGAACTATGCAGCCCGTGTGGAACAGAATATCTGCGACTGCGGGCGCACGTTCTGCGCATGCGTTGAACGCTCCGAACGGCCACAGCCTTCGTACTCTCTCGCGTACGTTCGCAATTGAGCGGGAAGTACAAGATGCCAAACGTACGAAGACAGACGAGTCATGTGATTGTTCTTTCGCAAATTATCAGTAAAAACATTATAAATTTTGTTTGTTTTTTTAAATGAAATGCATTCTTTGCTTTTCATAAAATATTTGGGTAGGCTCCGCCTTGCAGCCTTAATGGAAGCTACGCCACTGATTATGTTTATTTTAAAACCGAGACTTGAATGCGAGAGGCCTACCGGTGCACGTGTTTCAGGCTTAAACTCATTTTTCTTTCTATTTACATTCGTGGGAGTTTTTTTTACTGTTTGTGAGAGCGTGTTAAGAGATTTTCCACATGTAATTAAATTTAAATATTTCCCGGACTCACGTACGTGCACTTAGCGAAACTCTTAGACTTCTTAATAGGGATGTTTTTACAGGAGCCATTAGCACTTTACGAAGGGGCATGACTGAGGACATGAAGGAGCTGTCGCGGCGGAGGGATACTTCTCTGAAAGACATGTGATGTTCACTTGTTTTCACGAACTGTCACTTTGGCTCAACCTTAGGAAAATCGTTCTATAAAATCGGTTGGGAAATGTGGTGGGTGATCTGCTCTACCAACGCAGCCGGTCGCCAGTTTGCTCCGAGCAGTTTGAGCGGAAAGACGTACCTCCGCGTGAAGTGTTTTTTTTTCTTCGGCTATGTAACACGGCGTCATGGAGAGTTCGCCTGAACAGCGATACGCCATCAACTTTTGCGGGAAACTTGGAAAGAATACAACCGAAACATTCCAGATGCTTCAAGAGGCCTTCGAGGAGAATTGCATTTTAATGTCACAGTCTGGGAGATGGCACAAGGCGTTCAAAGAGGGGCGGGTGTGACAGAAGATCTGAAAATTCGCAAGGTCTTCGCGATACTTGTGCCGAAAGTGTTGGAACATCAGGAATAATTTCGAGTTTCGCGCCGTCAAGAATTGTTGGATCTGATTAAAAATGAGCCGAACTATCTTAATACTGGAGCAATATCTCAGTGGTCCTTCATCGCCTTACAGTCCCGACTTCGCTCCGTGTGACTTTTTTTTTGTTTCCCCGACTGAAGAAAGAGCTGAAAGAAAATTATTGGGAGGCTGTAGGAAACATCCAAAATAATACATGTTACAGGTTGCTGAGACATTCCCGTCGAGGACTTTCAGGGTGTCTTCCAGGCGTAGGAGACACGTCTCTGCAAGTGTATTGATGCAGGGGGAGAGTATTTTGAAGAATTTTAAGCATTTGTACAGGTCCGATCAATAAATATATTTTTCCCTGGAAAATGCGCATTACTTTTATAATGGATCCTGTACATATTTGGTTGTATATAATATGTGGACACCAAATATTATAAATGCTGAGAATGTAATTCGCTTTGCTACGATGTGATCGCAAATTCAATGTGGTGGTAAAGACAAAACTGGAATATTGAATCGTTTTTGTTCGAAGATGGCAGCAATAAACTATTTTCCATTAACTATGTTTAATTGAATAAGACAGTTCAATCAAAGCAAAAAACTATACCTTAAAAAATCATGATTACTTTCTGCTCTAATTTCTGATAAGAGTTCATTAAGTATTTTTTATATTAAATCAACGAACACCATCGTATAAAAAGATTAACCCCTTTGCATTTTGTTTAACTTGACACACAATAATCTCATGATTATCCTGACATATCGTCAGAGAGGTTTGCTCGTTGGTATCTCGTTTTGCTTTTGCTATCATTTGGAGGTTATAACATTCCTGATGAAAAATCAGTTATTAAATAGTACATTTTTATTAGAATTAAATTATAAATTTATAAAAATGCCACTGGTTTAAAACATTGTTTAAGAGTCACAATAAACATAAACTAAAAATTAGAAAGTAAAAGTATGTCGATACATAGAAGTGCACAGAAGAACATGAATAGTGAAATTCGGCCTTTGGAGCTAGAAATACTAGACATTACCCATTTAAATAAGTGAGCAAATAACTTTGCAACATGGATCATTGGATTAGATGCCCAGGCATTCAATGTACGCGCCACGTCGTCTTCATTGCAATAATATAATATTATAGGCTGCTCCCCTCCCCGCAAAGCTGTCTACACTTTGATTTATTTAACGTAGCACCTCAAAGCCACGAGCTGGACGAAGAGGGGGACACTGTCATCCAATCGGCAGCTCCAATACCAAAAATTTTACTCGTAACGAAACTCGCGATTGGATGACAGTGTTCCCCTCTTCGTCCAGCTCGTGGCCTTGAGGCGCCCCGTTGAATAAATCGGAGTATATTCACAACTACTTGCACTTTCGCCGCTCTCGTGGGCAGACGTCCAGCCCTTGAGTGTAGAATGCCTGCAGAAACATATGCTGTACTGACCTTTTATTGACACTAGTATTTGGTGAAAGTCTCATGTGAATATGAATATTGCGAGTTCAGGTAATTTTAATAAGGGGCCGTCTATAAATTACGTAACGCAAATTTGATGTACTATTTTGAATCCTCTCCCCCCCCCATGTAACACACCTCTTACGTGCGCTAAAAGAATACGTAACATTTTCGACAACACACCCCATTTATAATAAGTAACAATAAATTATATAACAGTGAATAAGCATTAATTATATTTCTGTTATATATTAAAATTTATGATAATGAAAGTCAGAATTAGTTGGCGATGCTGACTGCCTCTAACAAAAAGATTAGGGACAAGTTTTGCGTGAGGGAAGGAGGTTTAGGTCAGAAAATTTCTGACAGCAAGTTGTGTACATGACGCCGTGAAGGACGAATGGACAAGAGCATAACTGCACCAATTTAATTGGATTCTAAAATATACTATAGATAAGATTTGAACATTTTCTTCGCAATCTAACAGATTCAATCAATATACCATCGTTGAAAAAATGTTTCTATTCCAACTTTTTAATTCATTTATATTTTTTTAAAACATGTAATGTGTTAATATTTCAGGGATTTAACATAAGACTGAATAAAAGGAATTATTCAGGAAATGTTGAAAAAAAATAGAGTTACGTAACAAACTAACACCACTATCCGTAACTTCGCTTACAAGTAACTCCGCGTAACGCTGGGTCAAACCTCCTCCCCCTTTTTAATGTTACGTAATTTATGGACGTCCCTTAAGAACTATATGAATGGTATATCTATTGATCGTGCCAATTTGATTTGAATTTCGCGCATTTTGAGGAGTGACGTGACCTCAAGCAGTCAAGGAGCTTTGGACGAGGACAAGGTTCAGGTCACATCTGATTGCATTGTGTGTCCTGCCGTTCAAGCAGTGCATAGGGTAGAGAAGGTACCAGGAAAACGCACAGTATGGAAAAATACTTTTATGGACAAATGAATCCTATATTGCTAATATCATTTAATAGGATGTTCTAAATTTCTCTGCATCTATTGTGTGTTATTCTGAGTCCATATCAGGTCTATGCAGAATCTGTGACCAAAACACCGATTGGTAGTACTAGTGTTGTTATTTTTGTCAGCCTAATAGGATGCGGTGAATGCAAGTTGTTTTTGTTTAATTGTTTGTGTTGTTGCGTGGGCTTACTTACATGCGAAGAGTGTGTAGCCTTTTCTGACCTACTGGACAAAATTTATTTAGCCTTTCAAATTGGCTTGTAAAGTTTCGCCTTCTCGTGTGAGGTCAGGTTTCCAAGTACCAGCGGACGAAGTACGCCTGATAAAGTGACTTGTGTATTGTTGCGTGCTTTTTAATGACACTTGAGCAAGTGAGTGCACTTAAGTGACAGTATAGATCTATAGAATTTATCCTGTCAACATAATATTTGAATATCATTTGGAATATTAGCAGAAACATCGGTGTTGTGATTGCTTTTCAATCGTGCAATTATATATTTTTTTTCTTTGCACTTTTTGAAAAAGTAGTTGCTACTTAATATCATTGTTTTTCAATAGCATTAGAATATGTCTACATTCCTAGTTGTGATTATTTGAGATCTTAGGTATTATGTAGCACGAATAAAAAATCTGTAACATAATACATGTAATAAAATTATAGAAAATCTATATGACTGAAACTTTGATATGAAGCTATGCTTATTGTGAGAGAAAAATCCCACTTTATAATTTAAGTGAATGTTTTGTTTTGTAATCAAATGGGATTAAATTACTGATTTTATTTTTAGGACTTATTATGGCAGAATCAATTGAAATAGTGAAGGAAAAGAGTGGTTCTGAAAAGTTTTCGTTAACCACTGATGATGTGAGAAAATATCCATTACAAGAACATTCCGAGAATGTGTACCTTCAGGAGAAAATGTCTGAAGAGAATCTGCAACATGGTGGTGTCGGAGAGAAAGATTTTGATGGTGAACATAAAAAGAAAAAGAAAAAAAAGAAACCGAAAACTCTTGAAAATGGAGGAACTGTTGCATATGCAGAAGTACAAAATCGAATGCAGAGTTCTGGTGGAGGAATGTGTGCACCTACATTGAATGCCAAGCAACAGGTTCTATTATCACAACATCACATTCAGTTCAAAAAGGTAAGATAACTTATTGTTTGCTAGCTGGTATAGATGGTTGTGGTTACCCATTGTGAAAAAATATTTTCCATTTAGTTCTGTGAAAGATGTGGCTGTTTAATATATATTGTATTATACAGCCATGTACTACACATAGTTTAGTTATGAATAGAGGTGTCAACAAACATGGTTTGCAACATTTGAATACTAGAAATTTTTCTCCTCATTATTAGAAAACATATTTGTTTTGGGAAGTGAACTACAGATTTGTTTTTATAGTGTTGCTGACAAATTACTTTTCCCCCAACCCACCTCACTCCTTCCCAGCCCCACTTGTCTTGCGGCTAATAAGAAGAGAGCTTATTAAAATATGTTGGTAGTGAAACCAAATATTCATATTTCAATATTTGTTCAATGGATTGAGGGAAAGTGGATGACTATGCTTAACTCTTTGTTTTGTGTCAAGTGTTTGGTGATTGCATAGGCAATTTGTTGCAGTTAAACATATTACTTGTGTGTGTGTGTGTGTGTTTGTTTTAGTTTTATTCATGTTTATTTAAGCCCAAACTTGCAAATTAAAGAATTTAATACTTCTTCTGACTCCGTAACTGACGAGCCTGCAAGTATATATGTAGGTACATAGTATTTAACGTTCCTTCAGGAGCTTGAAGTAACCAACGTCATGGGACAATAAGTACAAGAAAAAACGAAAAATAAAGAATTTGGCATGCATATTTCATATGTTGATAATATGTGGCAGAATCATGGTAAATATTCCTTAAAGAATTGCAAATACTTTTAAGAAAGCATCTGGAAATAGAGAGGGTCAGTCGGAGAAGAAAAATTAGTTGTCTGAATTGCCTGTATTGTGACAAAATTAATGTTCTTTGAGATGCATTGCATATGCAAGAAAACAATATACAAGAAATGCCTATCAATAAAGTCTATAGAGCTGTGTTGAGGAAGAACTACGGAGAATAGCTTTATTTAAATTACAGGGATTTATACCAACTAGGTACAACAGTCAATTTTAGTCTTAACGGGATATTCTGAATTAATTAATATCATTTATATTTTTAAAGTTTTTATACGTAGTGAAACCTTTGAATTGGCCACCTTGATTAAGCAGTCACCTCCATTAATGGCCATTTTTTCATGTAACCTAGTGAATTTCGTAAGCCACATGTAAATATTTCCTGTTTTAAAATTCGGCGCTCAGCAGGCAGACACATTTTATTGATAAACCTGTATTAGATTTTGCAATTGTGAATTGATACGTTATAAGAGGCAGAAGAACTGTGGAGAATACTATTGATTCATTATCTCCTTGCATTGGGAGGCACTGAGTGATTTCTTGTAACAGTGATATTTAGAGCAACATATCTTGCAGGGAAATTAATTTCTGATTCCTATAACAATAGATAAACTTTCTTTTCAATCTTGAAATGGTGTCAGTGAAAACGGAATTTATATATTTCGTTCTTCACAATTGTGTAATCACAAGGGAAGAGAGAACAAGGAGGACTGAAAAGTGTACATCATGTACAGACTGCTCTGACCTCAAGAGGGATCTGATACTATACCCAAACATGAGAATGAGCTTCCTCGTGAGCAAACAGGTCTATCATCACCCATGAAAAATATCAAAAATCTTCCCTGGTATCATCTTCCTTTCCCTTTTAGATTTTTAATACAACGTACGTAACTGTTCATTTCTAATCTTACCTTTCATTACTGTCATTTGCATTTCTATGTTTCCACTGAGATACACATTACCTTCTAGGGTATTTTAATGTTATGATTAATGTTTAAGATATTAGAGAGCTAGTCTAGGATGCCACACATTTCATCTGAAGGTAAATGGAATTAACGTAAAATTTTGTGATGAATGCTTATATATTTCAAATGCACTTAAAATATCTACAAACATGTCAAAAGAAGATTGAACCTATTTAAGAAAGGAAAATCTGGACTTTTCTGCAGATCCATGTTAAGAATCTGAAAACTCGGCTTTTCTACCAAAAAGTTTTGGTTAGTATTAAGACATGAAATTGGCTAGTAATTTTGAATTTATTTTTGTTTGGTTTTTGAAAAGCAGCCTGACCTAAAACTTTTTTAAAACATCGGGAAGTATTGTGATGTACATAGAAGCATTGTGATATTCATGGACGCTATAAATATGCAAGTTATTGTATGTGCACAGCCTTTAATAAGCAATCCATTTCAACTTGAAACAAGCAAATTCATTTAAATTGGCCATATATCTGGCAATTTTTTTGCTTTTGTTTTTTGGACGATTCTGTAGATTCATAAGGAGTTCAGAAAAAATGACTTATCTGAAATTTTGGGGAAAACATTTAATGACATCAAGTTTTGTAGTTTTAAACATCTTCTGCAATCACCTACAATTCCTGAAAAGTTCTGATTGATGGGACTAGCCACTGTTGCTGGATTGTTCACCTATGTGTCCTTATCCTTTAGAATTACATTCTCCACACATTGTTTAGTGGTTGTGGTCATATTTTGGATTAATGTACCTAATATTTTTGTATTTAATTTAAATTTTATATTTTGATATTTAAATAAGTTTTCTACTGACTATATATATTTAATTGGTTTTTGAATCTTAATTATATTCTGTTAAACTATTCACATTTGGGCATAATGTGATTTATCCCATTATGCACTTTTCTTCACAGTAAAAACAATTGCAGGTATAACTTTTCATAGACCAGCACATCTGTTTCCTCAGATACATATAGTTTACATAATTTTATTTAAAGACATAATTCAAAACATGATGTCTACATCAACCAATATTAAATATTATCAGAACTTGTTGATCGCAGTTTAGATCTTAAAAAATATTATTTTAGAAGTAGAAGTAGAGATTAAATTTTTTGAAAGTTAATTTATAAAATTCAGGTCTTGTAATGGATGAGCTATGACCATGTTGGAGAATGTCTCTTGGCTATCTGGAACAAGCCGCATCGATCTGCTCGTAAGAGCACTGCTCTTATGAGCAGATTGACACGGCTTGTCCCGGATAGCCAAGAGACATATTCCGGCCGCGGAAGCCTACGTAACCATGTTGGGGAATGTCACTTCTTGAGCTATTTAACCCTACGGTAGTTGCACGTCTAATAATTACATGGAGAGTCGCATGGTTGACCAGTGTCACCCACAGACCTACGGTTGTTTTTAGCATTCTAAAATTAATATACTTACCTAATTATTAGCTTTGTGCTTCATTTTGATGTCTAGAAAGGTTTTAGTAAAATTAAAGTCATAAAACGTTAAAAAAATATATTGTAAAATCCAGCAAAAAATTTAAAAACAAACATACAATTACTTGAGAATAAAACAGACTAAGAAAAGGAAAAAACTTACAATACTCAAAACAATTTTTGCAAACACTTTTCAAGTGATCATTGCACATGAATTTCTCACATTTTTCACACCATTTCCTTGTCGTTTTATCTCGTTGTTGCCCACAGTCATAGCATCTTCCTCGAGTACCTTCTCTTCCTTTTGTGGAGGCTGGCTCTTGTATTGAAGTGCCAAGTAGGATACATGCTCGTTGCCTCAATTCAATCGATAGCTGTAATATTGTGGACCTCCGTTGAATTTGAGGTTTAATCAGTTCCCATGCCAAATTTTGTAAAAGCGTGCTTCTGCTCACTTTAATCTTTGTGTTTGATTTATAAATACAAAGAGCGTTGGCTGAAATATTTAAGAGGTTGAAAAATACAACCATTGGCCATCGACGTGTGTTCCTCGCCACATTGTATTTAGCAATAAGCTGATCAAGTAGATCAACTCCAATTTTCGTGTGGTTATAAAAAGTTACAATTTCAGGCTTACATTTGCCTCCAGTTTCTTCATTAATGCAACTAGTATGATGCAAGAATGATATAAGAATCACTGCCCAATTTTTTTTTTTTTTGGCAGTAAGAAACAAGTGTGCAGTCTTTTTGGAATCCAAACATTGACGAGAACTGAGAGCGATGCTTGTTTGGCTGAAAATCCTTAGGAATTTCGGGTTTGTTTTTACGGAGGGTACCAACGTAAGTGAGCCCTTTGGTTTCTAACAATGTATTGACCAACGGTATACTACTGAACCAATTGTCTCCTGTTACATTTCTGTGCGAGCCTTTTATTGGTTCAACCAACCTCAGCACAACGTCCCTTGGAGAATTACTCAAATGATAAGGTCCTGCTTGGCTGAACACCAACATATGTTTCTAAGTTGAAAGTATATACCATTTTAGCATCTACTAGTGCAAATGTTTTGCTGCCATACTTAGCAGGCTTATTTGGGATGTACTGTCTGAAAGGGCAATTGCCTCTGAATGCTAATAGTTGCTCATCTATAGTGGTATATTCACTGGCAATGAAATACTTAGGGAAATTATTATTTACTATTTCAAAAACTTCTCTGATAGGAGCAAATTTGTCAATTTCTCGATGAGAAACTCTGTCATGTATATTATCAAATCGTAAACATCTAAGTAAAAAAGCAAATCTTTGTTTACTCATCGAAAGATAACAAGACTCTAAACCATTGCCTTTGGAGTTGTCCCGTAATTTTTGAACATTTGTCCTGGACATTCCATAGTTCCCTATCAAATATAAAAGCCCAAACAAAGCTCGAAGTTCTGTTTCATCTGTTGGCCTGGCATCTCTTTCCCGTAAATATTTACATTTCAGATTGTCTATGAAAACATTTGTTGACCGTACAATTATGTCTTAAACATTACTACAAAAAAAGAGCTCATGTAATTTTATTTCTGAGCTCATCTTCAAGGCTATTCCTTGTGCACCAGGAGGCTTCTTTATTATATTTTCTGCACGAGTTTTACAATTTTTTTAGGCAAACTGGTAATCCACTTTGTTTTTCCATCTTTCCCGATATAAAATGAATTTTGTGGCACACCCTCAGAGTCGCTGTCTTCGTCTGCTGACTGCTCTGAATCAGTATTATGCTCACTTTCAGTTAGGTGATCAATCTCATCTGAATCAGATTCTTCAGAAGTGCTTCCTTCCTCTTCATCCAATAACTCATTGAGCCACTGCTTCCAAAGTTTGGGATCTGATGAAGATTCACTTCTCATTCTTTTTTGTTGCAATCTATAGAAAAAACGTGTAGTTATATAATCATTATAATTGAAAATTGAGATAAAAATTAAAAATTTGATATCAGTAAAAAATAATAAAATCAGGGAGCTCAAAATAAAAATAAGCAAAATGTGTCTAGGGTGAGCCAAGAAAAGTTTAGGAAAGAGTAACTTACTTAAAAAGCATAATAAAACTAGAAAATAAAATGTTAATGTAAATAAACACACCTTAAAAAGTTACAACAATGGTCGCAATGGGGGACAGTTGTCAACCAGCCAAGAGATGTTACCGGTACAAGGTGAATCATACTGAGTGAGCTCTGATGGACTGGTGTTCAAGTTCAGACATGCATGGACAGATACTGGCCTGCTCGAGGTGTAGTTCGGGGGTGGGAGGGTGTTCTGAGAAAAATAAGGAAGTGGGTGACATATGTCAACCACGCGACCACTCAAGGGTTAAAAACAAAGAATACTTTTTGCTATGCACCAGATTGACAACTAATATTTAAACATGATATCTAAGTTTTAACAATATTGAATATTGGTTGATGACTACGTATCATGAAATATGTTTTTAACAAAAATTATGTAAGCTATACATACCTGGGAAAGTGGATGTATTGGTCCATGATAAGTTATGCTTGCAATTGTTTTCACTGTAAAGAGAAGTGCATAATGGAATAAATCATTATGATGGAATCCATGGATGGAATCATTTTATAATGGAATAAATCATATTATGCCCTAATGTGAATAATGTAATAATGTATATAATTAAGATAGAAAATCCCATTATATTGTTATATTGAATTAATTCTGCAATTTCTCGTCAATGTTATGACCCAATTTTGATAATTTTGCGGCCGTTGGGGTAATGGCTTTGTTAATATTGTTTTGTGAAGACAACACAACATTAACCTACGGGATCCTGCTTTTGGGGACAACAGTGAAACTTCCAAGTCACTGAATATATACAGAAAAAATTGAGGGAAATTACCTGTAATATAAAAATATATATTTTTGATACTAAACTGTTTTTGAGTGGAATAAAATAGGTATGTTGATTTAATGACTTTTGGAACTAACTTCAGTATTCTCGTGTGTATTTTACATTGTGCAGATTATGAAAACATAAGTATGGATTTACTTAAAGAATTTATGGCACTAATGACCTATTACATTGATTAAAGGAAAATCTGTGCATAACATCCAATATATGATATATGCAATATAATATCCAATATATATACTGAGTAAACATTGAAGAGTAGTTCATAAATGTGAGAAGTGCCAAGGCAGATTATTTCAGAAAACAGTTTTAAAGTTTATGCCCAAGAATCAAATTGACATGTTGGAAAGCATTTTGAAATGGAAAAGAGATTTTGTTTCCATAAGTGTACATAAGAATAGCTTGGATAACCATTCCCATTTTCAGTTTTAAATGAGACTATTTCATTATTTGAAATGGAAATCAAATTTTTATGGTTGACCACTTTTGTTGGTTCTTACTTTGAATTATAACATAATTAGATATCACATGAGGGTGTTTTGGAGTGTTATCTATAAGTAAAACTTTTTATACACGTAATACAATTTCACCCCCAAGTGTACATTTGGGGTACCATCAGTGAGATACGTAGTGCAGCTCTAAACAGATTTTTGCAATTGAAGTTGCTTGACGTATGGGTAGAGAAATTAAGTGTTATCCAACTCCTTTTCTCCTGTTATGTTCTTGTGATAATATTTTCTTATCATTTCCTTCAGAATTGTTGTCAACTCCAGTTTTGGTCCAGATGGTGGAATGATGAGGTTGCTTAGTCCAAACCCTGCTTGATCTACTGATGTAACTTTTTTATTATAGACAATCATAATACAGGGTGATTCAAAAAGAAGGAGCAGATTTCAAATATCTACCACCAATGAACGACAATAGATAGAGACACATACTACACATCATTGAACAGAGGAAAATCGAAAGTTTTATTTTGTACATTCAACTTGAGCATCGTTTGTTGTGCGACAAATCTAGAATCAATTATCCATTTCTTGCCACGCACGAATTGACTGGTCGCTGGTTATTGAGTTCACTGTTGTAACAATTCGATCTCGATGATCTTATAGAGTAGCAGGTTTAGATGGTACATACACCTTGTCTTTTATGAACTCCCGTAGATCAAAAATCTCACTGTGTCAGATCTGGTGACCTGGGAAGCTGCTTATGATGAACAAGACCATGTCACCCACTTCTTTGAATCCATCATCCTGGAATTGTGGCGTTGAGAAACCTTGTGAAAATGAGGTGGAGCACCACCTTGCACGAAGATAAAATCATCCTGATCTTCTTGAATTTGTGGACACAACCAATTCTGGAGCATGTGTAGATACATAATTCCAGAAAAAGTTGTCTTAATATAAAGAAATGCCCATAAATTTTGTTGATACTAATGACTATAAACACATTCAGTTGTGGAGCATCTCTTTCACGTACAGGGATTTTCTGTACTCTTCTGTTCTTACTTTTCTGTACTGTTCTGACAATGCAGGGATTTTCAGTCCTCCAAATTCTGACATTGTGAAGATTTACTTTACCACTGATATGAAATGTTCATTCATTGGAAAAAAAATTGTCTTTCAACAAAGTGTTATCTTCCAACATTGTAATGCAAAATTTTGATCTTTTTGATCTCCAGGACACAATGCCTGAAGTAATTGCAACTTATACGGCTTCTGACACGGACGTTTTTGAAGCTCACGCCGTACCGTTGGTAGCTGAGTTCGAAGTTCTCTGCTTCCTCTTGTGGATTTTGTAGGGCTACGCTCGTAAGCCGATCGGATAAGCTCAACATTTTCATTTGACGTGCGACGGCCACCAGTACTTTTCCCTTTGCAAATGCAACCTTCTACGAACTTCTTGTATGATTTGTAAATCTGTTTATGACGAGGTAGCTCGTTGAATTTGCCACGATGTGCATGCTTCACTGAAACAATGGATTCAATCTTGGCATACTTCAACACACACAACTTTTCGCGTGGGGTCACCATTTTATTATAAATAAACTACAACGCCTCTATAAGCACTAAATGGAATTAATTGGTAAAAGCTTTAAAACTTGGAACTTTTGTCTATCCAGTGACGTGTCGTATGTGTCTACATCCATTGTCGCTCATTGGTGGCAGATATTTGAAATCTGTTCCTTTTTTAATCACCCTGTATATTTACATAGTTCTCAAATAATGAAACAATTTTTGATCGTAAATCATGGAATTCATTATAATGGAAGTTGTAGTCTAGCGATATTTCAGGTCTCAGATTTAGACCCATCTTGAGGCTTACATTAACTTATTTGCAACACTGACCGTGCTGGCTACTCGGATTGACATGAAATTTTACCAGCTTGTTCTGCACCTCGCAAAACTCACAAATATAATTTTTTAAGAGCTTTGAAGCTTTGCAAGTAGTGTTTCCGCATCAATTAGTATTCATACCTTTCATGACCTGCCGCCTGTCGATGCGTGGAAATTGCCTCGCGCCGCAGGTCCTGCGCTTAATCATACTCCGCGCGCCGCCGCTATCAGCCTATCTGTCGAGTGGGTGTCAATTGCCTCGTAGGGCATGCAGGGTAAAAAAACTGTTTACATGGCAGGATCGGAAAGACAAGAAAGTCAAATATATACATGAATAATCCACGTGCAATTAGTGCAAAGATATGGGTCCCTGAAATGTTATCTCTATATAGAATAAGTAAATACATTTCACTTTTGCGTTAGAAACAAAACTACAATACCGGGAGACCGGTCGGGGGCTTAGAGCTTGTCTCGGCTGGGACGATCCCCCGCGGGTGGGAAATACTTGGTTGTGGAAACCCCACTTGTCGACGGTAGGTCGGCGCGCCGGATCTCGTCATCCAGCGGAGGAAGATCACCGGCCACTCCCGAAGGAAAAAAATGCACTGCACTTACGGGACTAAACTTTTAACTGTTTTTGACATAAAATAAATAAATAAAGACCTCAGTAGTTGACGCGCTCGGAGTCGCTAACAGCTAATCAATCAATCACGAACGCGCCAGAAATCTGCCACGGTTATAGACGTCGCGTTCTGAGCAAGTTCTTGGCGCTGGGGATTCAACGGTTTGCCCGCAGCGGGAGGCTTGAAGGTCACGGAGGGTAAATTAATGATTTTTAATAAACCCTGATACAAAAGGTACAAATATTCTTCTCCTTTAAAATAACATTTTCAATTCTTTCATACAACCATCACTGTAATAATCAAATATAATAATGCAAATAAATTCCTAATAATACTAAAATAACAATAAAAAATACTTTTAATTACTTTATATATATATATATATATATATATATATATATATATATATATATATATATATATACACACACACGCGTGATGTCTGTCGCACGCATAGAAGCAAAATAGTGCCTTTTTTGGTTATTTAATGTCGCATTACATCTAGGTCATTAGTGACCACTATTGGAGTTAACGGTGATACGTGCCATGTGATTATTTTCACTTATCCTTACATTTCATGAATAACCTCATAATTTAAAGTAAATAAGCACTTCTGCATCTACTTTCTACGTATGATTACGCGTATTATATTGTAAATAACATAGAGTTACTTGAATTTCACGAACTATTTTCTTACGCGAAGGCTTAAAAAAGTGCAAGGAAGAGTGCGGGTCGTAGACTTGCAACCAATCAGCGATTTCAAACCCACGTGCTTTTGTTTACATCCACTTCGTTCTCTCGTTGTCAAGTTTAATCGCATTCTGGAGAATTGTAGCGGCTGGCTGCTCTGATAGTTAGTTTTTCGTGGTTTCTCTTATCAATACCAGGCAAATGCCGGAGCACTATCCTAACAAACGGGCCACGGACCGCGCGCGAATTTTCCTTTCCGCCCTATCCTCATCCTTTACTTACACACATACACGTACATGCACTACACTACCACACATGCCGGGAGACCGGTTGGAAGCTTAGAGCTTGTCGTGGTTGGGGCGGTGCCCTGCTGGTGGGAGATTCCTGGTTGCGGAAGACCCCGCTAGTCGACAGTACGTCGGCGCCAGGTTTTACTATCCAGCGGGGTAAGATAAACGCCACCACCCGAGGAGAAAACAGCCACTACATTCACGGGTCTAATGGCCCTAGCAGTTGACGCGCCCGGGATCGCTTGTCAATCAAGGCATTGCCGTCTCCACTAGTATGTGTGTGTGTGTGTGTGTGTGTGTGTGTGTGTGTGTGTGTGTAAAGTCCGAACACATATACTTTATTTCGCATAAGCGGTAACGAATAGGAACTATAGGAATCGATGCAGAGCACATAGACATTTATTTTTGCTGGATCGTGTGAATCGTGCCCCCCATAGGGAAACGTGTGTGCATCAGGGAGAGATATCAAGGCTAGTAAACTACGATACTTTATGAATAAAAGCACTCAGATACCAGAGAACAAATAGTGAACATTTATTTCCTTTATCAGTAAAGCAGGAAATGTTAGAAATGAATTTTACAAATTTATTTGACATAGATCTGGAAATCTTGACGTCATGGTAGCAATAAAAATGTTGAAGGTTTTCGTTTCTTCAGACTTTGTATACTAACTCAAGAAATAGTTTCCTACATCTAATTACAACAACAACAACAACAAAACATGTATCATGTTTCCGTCTTAAGGGTCCGTGCACACGAGCGTTGTGTTGTCGCGCATCACCTAATGCTGATGACGTCATCTGCATCGATGCCTGCGCACCGAAGTCACTTAACACGCGTCGTAGATTAACACTATCTTGTGCAAAACGACACACGAGCGCTCCTAGCGACATTCGTTTTGCTCACAGTTCAAGCAAGACCCATAAGCTACAACGTAAATCAAGGCAACGCACGTTTTCTGGCTTTGAACGCGCGGCAACCCGGTGGGCAACGCGCGTTGGCAACGTCGCCAAGAGCGCTCGTATGCCGTTTTGCAAGAAGGCGGCTCCACACATTCGTTGTTCGGCTCTTACTCGAAGAGGTAATTGATTCAAAATCTTTAGTAAATTGCTCACTGGTTAACAGCTATATCCAGAAACATGTTGAGTTAAACATCTCAACCAACTAATGGACGAACTCACGAGGAATGAAATCCATGGAAGGTATCCACAGCTCTTACTCGAAGAGGTAATTGATTCAAAATCTTAAGTAAATTGCTCACTGGTTAACAGCTATATCCAGAAACATGTTTTGTCGTAACAATCCGAGTCAGAGTAGTGAAGACTAGAAAGACGTGAAAACGTGATTGACAGATGCATTGTATGTACATGTACCTTTTTTTTTACCTCTTCTGAGATTTGAGAGAACCACTGCCTAGGTGGTTGTGCCGTCTTCTCCATTTGGATCTTGTCCGACTCTTTCGCCGACTGACCCTGAGACGCGACCGCCATGCCTCTTGCCATAGTTACCCCAAGTGGCTCACGGGCACTTATTTTACGTGTGTACCTACTAACCGGAGTAGAGTAGAGCCTGTGGACCCTTACATGCCAAACGATATTTAACCGACGGAGTATTCATTACTGTGCCTAGGTAGCGCTCAGCTGTGTCCCATAGTGGCGTAGAGAATGTGCTGCCATTAACCCCAGTGACCGGCAGGAGGGTATACTTCGATTAAAAGAAAGTCTTTTCAAGGTCACGAGCCGAAAGGAGAGGGGGGACTGTCACCCACTCGGGAACTTTGATACCAACCTTTAAATCGTAACGTAGCTCGCGATTGGTTGACAGTCCCCGCTTCTCGTGCCAGCTCGTAACTTTGACTTTCTGTTTTAATCAGCGTATAGGTACTGGGGAAAGGCCCGTTCGAGTGTAGCGCGCACACGCCCCAACGCCTCTCGTACGGGCCAGGAACGAAGGGATATTGTGGGAAGGGTGATGCATGGTGAAAGGTGCGGTTACCTTGCCGGAACACACAGGTAAACTTCCGTGCCTCCGCACTTGAAACTGCGAACCGCGCTCTCCGTTGCATTCGTGACTTAGCGACCTCGTCCAAGGGCCGGCGACACGCTGAATATATGGATCTACTGTCTAGCGCATCGTTGTGTTATATAATATAAATACACCAATGAATTCTACGCAGTACGTTGAACAAATGTTTATTTTTGTCAGGAACGCGACGTCGCTGCACAGACGTTTGTCAACGATTTGTGCCATAACGTATCAGTAATTTTCCTTATTAGTCTAGTAAAATTAGACTAAAAAGAGCCGTGTCGGCGGGAAAAATTCCCTTCAGCTGAATTCTGGTGGAATTATAAGAATAATGTCTTGGAGACCATACTTTGTCACCTGCTTCTAATTGTTGAATCTAATGTTCTGCAGTTTCAAGAAGGTTGCGGATTGGATGTTGTGGATGTCAGACTGGATGCAGAAAAGTAGAAATACAATACTCCACATTTTGTGGTCGTTGTCATGAATGCCTCAACGCGTCTAAACCCATTTCAGAATCAGATGATTCTTTCTGTGCAATGTGAGATTGTTCTTACTAATCTTTTAATATCAAATGAATCTGAACGTGTCGAAGAAGATCAATGTATTAAACTAGAACAGTCGCAAATTGAAGTGTAAAAACGTTTTTGACGCCACTTACCAGAGTGTCATGCTATTTTCTTCATCAAAAACGTGCGAACAGAACCAGTAGGTACATCAGAAATATGCCTACTGGTGAACCGTGAGTATCGCCAAAACACTTTCATTAGAGAATGTGTGCCTGGTTCTGCGTGTGCCTGGTTCTGCGTGTGCCTGGT
>BLKR01015655.1:0-58554 GCA_011170035.1 Teleogryllus occipitalis
CTTGTAGCCATTCCCATATGGGCTGCGCACGGGGTTTTTATGTGGTTTCTCTCCTGACTGCTGATTGGCCGGATGATCAGCCATTGCGGAGAGAGTGCAATGGCCAATCAGGGAGCGGGCTCCCCGGGCGGGGTGGACGAACGCACACCGCGCGTGATCGGACGGTGTGGAACAGCGGGTCCCGTGTCGGATCTCGGTCGGCCGTCGTGGTAGAATAGATGCTTCCAGGCATCATAGAGACGTAGGCCTTGATCAGCATTGAGATTTTGAGGATGTTTAATGATCTCTATGACTCTTCTAGTTCCCCAGCAGTCTTCTCTGGTTATGAGGCGGGTGTCATCAAATAAAATGGCGTGGCCAGTTTTCCAAGCGTGGAGGGCTACGGCCGTGTCATCGTGGAGATGTGCAGTTGTACGGCCTGCTCCTATGTGGAGCTCTTCCGATTTGATGTTGGCAGGTTGTTGAAGAAACTTTTTGCGGGTGCCCTATGATTGTCTCATATTTGTGCGCCCGCAGTGTTTTATTTTGTAAAATCTTGCATTTGATTTTATTAGGCTGCTCCCTTGAAGTAAGTCATTTCCCGTTTCGCACACGCAAACCGGTCCTTTTATTTATTTGTGTTTTACATGTTTTCCTTAAAGCTAGTACTTATTATTAACTTAAAACCTAATGTTTCTGAAAATTTTCTAACCTAAATTCTATCTATAAGTGGTTTACAGAATTTACAAAAGTTTATACTATATCTAATACCTAATTTCTAATTTAATCCTAAATGTTTCCTACCTAGATTTTATTTACATATTTACAAGTTTTCCTGCTTAATTATTACAAAATTTTTGCGCTATACCTATACCTAATTCCTAACTTAATTCAAAATATATACAATTTTTCCTAATTTAGTTGTTATAAAATTTTACACTGTGCCTAACGCCTAAATACTCGGCTAAATAAACGCCTAAATAAATCGGCTACGGCCGATTTATCCGTATTGTATTTATAATGGCGAATGTGCTCCCGGGGGCGTTCCTCTATGGTCCGTCCCGTCTCGCCAATGTAACTGCGGCCACAGCTGCATGGGATCTCGTATACCCCTGATGACATGAGAGGCGGTATGCGATCTTTCACACGTACGAGCTTTTGTTCGAGTTTTATATGAGCTTTGTATGCTGTCTTCATATCGAAGCGGCTCAGGAGCTTGCCAATTTTATCAGTGACACCTCGTGTATACGGTAGAATGGTCGTCCCGCGGTTGGAATTATCATTGGATGTGGTGATGTCAGCAGTGCGAGATGTGGTCGTTGCCTGCCGTACAGCTTGGTTGGCGGCGTTGGCACTGTAACCATTAGGTCGAAATGTGGTTTTTAAGAGCTCTATTTCAGAGTAACGATTCCGTATCAAGGGTCGCAGAATGGCGACTTAAACGTCGGCACCTGTGCCCTGGACCCGGCGTCTCCCGGATAGCCAAGTAATTTAAAAGGTAGTTACCGGTGTATTAAAATTCCAATTTCTTTTCCCTTGTGTTGCGAATTCGAAAAATTGCATCCAAACACGACACAAGAATTCACCATCGCGATGGAAGCACAACGGAAACAATTTAGAAATAAAAAAGCACATTAATTTAACACATACCGCATAGGCAGCGAACGAATTTGTAGTGACAAAAGATGGCGACGAGCGTAAGATTTTAGCTTTACTAGCGCCAATGTTATGAGATAGGGCGTTGGCAGTCTAGTACTATATGTCTATGCTAGAACCCGTGAGCTTATGGATAAAACACGACATTAGTGTCGATTTTCTTTTAAAGGGTTGGGGTCATTCTTCGTTGGAGGTTTTCCTTTGCCTATAATAGTGTAACAACGTTTTGGTTTTGTTTAAGTACACTTTCTCGCGAGAAACTCTGAGTTCTTTTTCTCTAAAATTAAGTTGTATTTTCACGATAACCACTAATGTTCATTTGTGTCTGATTGTGGACTGAGGCAAAGGGGGCCAGGAGACAGATTTTTTTTAGTTGCCCTACTGTTCTCAAAAATCAGAAATGTAAATTTATAGCACCCTCGGAACAAAGGACAAAAGTAGATTTCTGCTTTGACGCAAGAAAAGTTAGTTGTTTCAAGTAAAGTCCGCTGGATGTCTGCTGTGCGACGAGCACTCACTCGTTCGAGTGTCCGTTGTTTGAATTCATTCGAGCATCTGATACTCGATCGAGTGTGCTGTATTCGAAACCTGCTCGAAGTGCTACTTGGAATACATTGATGGAGAGTAAAGAGGAAAATGTTTTAGAAAACAAATTTCCCAGCTGTGAATACAAGCTAAAGAAAAAAGATGCGAGAAGTGAACTTTGGTAACAGATTTTATTAGTTATTTTTATTAGGCAAGTCAAGAGACACTCATTGACATCCGAGCGATTGTGTGATATTTTATTGATCCACCAAGCCAAAACGTATGTATCCTTAAGTATCAAATATTGTAAAATGTTATTTAATTGCATCTACTTCCTATTATTTTTTAGACCAAAAGTTTGGATTTTTATGCATTTTAGTATTTACGCAGGCAGTGAGCGAGACACGAAATGTGAATTGGTCATTGTTATAATTGTAATAAGCGGAAAATTTGTTCCTATTTCCTCCGTGGGTTCTTGGCCCACGCCTTGTGAAGCGACGCTCATCTTTCGATTAGTGACCTGTAGGTTATCTTGTTTCCGGTGCGTCTGCGAAACTGCATCCTACGTACGCGTCACATCTTGCACGCCGAACTTTTGTAATTCCATTCTACAGTTGTTTTGAAGAATGGTAAAATATTTACGGAGTGAATTTAACACATATGTTTTTGCTTTGTATTATATTTATTTCCATTTTGTATAATAGTTATTATTTTTTTGTATTGCATTATTAACATTATCGAAATAAGATTTCTAGAATAAAAAGTATTGTTACACCATATTTTATTTTCGTAGATTAAGTACTATTTAGAAGTATGTCATTGTCATGTTTATTGATAATTTTCGAAGGTCTTGCGAACATCAGTGTTAAAATATTAGTAAACATCACCCACGTATTATAATATTCAAAATTTCTTTGTATTATCCCTACATGAAGATAATCTTGAATAATATCGAAATGAAATAGCTATTTGCATTTAACGTTCCGTTTTCCAGACATAACTTTTGCTACGTCATTCTTGGAAAATTCAGTAATACACCGCGCCACTTATATCTTTCTACCAACATCTATTTGTGACCGCAGTGTTCTTTTAATACTTTCGAAGATACAAGAGTTCAGTTTTTAACTTTAGTATTGGGTTCGAAAAAAATATAGTATGTAAAATATATTTGTATATTATTGTAATGTGCCCCCTAGGTGCACTTTGCACCATAACCTCTATCGCTGAAAATGAAACGTTCTGTGGAGATTTTATCGTCGATGTCTCAAAGCGTTACGAGAACGGCTTCCTGCCCCGCGAGTAACGCTTACTCGAATATCGTGTACTCGAGGACGGGATGCTCGAGCGAGTAAAATCGCGAAGATGCAATGGTCTTGTGGCCACCCAACACTTTCCCGCCAAACGTTGTGACGTCAATCTGGACATCTCTGCATTTTGTACCCTAAGAGAGAAATTATAAAATAGTATACGCACTCTTATTTGAAATGTCATTAATTTGTTTTCCTCAAATACTAAACATCGGCTATAAAACGACCTAGCATCATCAATTAAACACTGCACAAAATATTAGGGATAATTAAAATATAATTATAATTCCACTGGGTGACAAAATATTTTCCACTTGGCCCTCCGAGGGCTAACACCGAGCAAATAGAATTTACTTTATGTGATGGAAACTTCATTTACGTCCAGTTCATTCCTAGTTACGTATTTCCCCATCTCAAATATTGAATATTTCTGGAAAGAATGCAGCCTTGCCATATTCATTAGTATATTATATGTAAACCCTTGAAATAAATTAATTTGCATTTCTAACTTGTTTTTTTTGCTGTCATGACAGGCTGTCATGTTGCTTTTACTGCCCTTTTCTTAGCATATGTTATGCTCATGACAACTCGTAGCTGTTTCCAAATCACAGTGTAAGAAGCTTTTGAATAGTCCAAAAGAGGAACCAGTGTTGATGCATTCAATTTTATAAATATATTTACATGCCGTAAAATTCTACCAGCAAATGCAATCCTTAGTATTGGTGTTATTACGTAATGAATATAACATTGTTAATGTTGAATTCGTTTTGAATAAATGATGCCGTGATTGTCCAAACAGTTCGTTAAGACATCTGAAGCTGTACCTTTGTTTCAAAGCTTACTCTTGGTCCAGACTAAATGCCCAAAACATCGCACACATTTTCTTTGTGAAATTCATGAAAGATCGACACTACGAAACCATTTTTGTATTATATCTTAATTACAGAAAACAATGTAATCGGATTGTCATTTTTTAGTTGTGGTATCAAGTGTGTGTTCGAAAAATTGATGATTTTTAAGTGTTAAAGAATGAATGTGATATTTTTGTAATAATTATAAATATTTAAATGTTTATTGTAGCTTACTTTTAATAAATGTATTATATGAGAGTATTTTGGATTAAGTATCTTTTATCCTATCAACTCCTTAGTAGTTAGTCTGAACATCTGCTACTTACTAAATCTTTGTCGTCCATTTGAGACACAGAGTATATTTTTTGTGTAATGGTTAAAACTTCTATCTGTTAAAAAATTCGTGGAATTTACGTGTAAAAACTTTACTCTAAATTGAAACGTGCTTGTGCTTTTACTCTCACCGATTGGGCCGGGAATTGCGATCATCAGGGTAAACATACCTAACCTAAATTTGAATGAAAATTTATATAACCTTTTATTTTTAGTAATAACTATTATTGCCTATTGAGATAAGTCATTCAGCTCATAGTGAATGTAGGAAAATATAAAACAAAACAATGGAGCCGTGATAGGAACAGGACGATTAAAATAAAAAAAATCGAAAATCATATTCAGGACGATGTATAACCTTAAGAATTTATAAAGAAACTGCATTTGTAAAACGTAAGACCGAATCATTAAATTAATGTGAGCAATGTAAGAAAAGAGTGGTTTTAGCATATTGTAGCGCAGGAATAAGTACCGTGGAACTAAGCAACAATAAACTAGTTGACAGTGATCTGCGCCGCATTATAAAACATAAGAGGTATTATTAGGGCCCCTGCACACGAGCATTGGGTTGACGCGCGTTAAGTAACGCTACGACGCGGGCGTAGAACACTATTTTATGCGAAAAGACACACGAGAGCATTGGCCGTTTCGCCTAAGATACTCTTAGTGTCAATCTACCACGCACGTCAACTCGTTTTTGTGACAGGCCTAACTAGAACAGAACAGGCAGAGAGGAGCTCTACTTCGTAGAGAGGTGAATTTAGTGCTTAATGTTTAAAACTTTCTACAATTAAAAATGCTTAAAGTCTGTATAATTAATGGTCGATATAAGTTGAAGTCTTACCCTTTATCCACAAGTTATTCGTAATTTGGGTCGAGGTAGTCATCTGTCATCAGTTCGCCTAGAGCAGGTAAGTGCGAAGAGACAAGGCAGGTAAGTGCGAAGGATGAGAATTGAAAGTCTTCAAAGTAGTTTTTCGTTGTTTTTATAACGTAATGACGTGTATGGGTAGCTTTTGTGGCATAAGCAATAAAAGCTGGTAAATACGTTTGCAGTGATGCTAATTTAATTAATTTCAGTAAAATGGACTTCAGTACTACTTGTTTTAGCGTCCTTGAACACTCCAACATTTAATTCTCAAAATTGATCTTCAAAAAAGTTTGAATCTCTGCAAGTCATTTTATCAGCTTAGGTGACTCAGGGCGACGATTGATGTTACTGCAGAGAATAGTACTACTGAATGAAGTTTGAGTTAATATTCTCTATTTTGAATACAATATTCCCAAAGGATGAAAGCTGACGTTAATTTGCGAGAATTCTAAATTGCGTGTGTTTTTAGAAAATACTATTATTGATAAATAGGTATTTGATAGTCTCCCAATAACTCAGTTCAATTGGATTCACATAATGTTATAAGGCAATATACAGAATGACCATTGAATAATCTATTATGAGACTCTTAAATTTGTGTATAATCTAATTGTGTACTCGCATACTGTAATTATCATTTCGAGACAACCCCCAGATGCAACTTTACAAAATGTGACAAAGAATAAACTTATGTATCGATTACAACGGTGCCGACAGAAAACATTTTACAAGTCAAAATTAAAATAAAGAATTATAGCGCGTGAAATTTTTGAAAATTGAACATAATCGTCCGGTAGAACAGAAATTATGAAATTAAATAAAACAAACGGCATCAAATTCGGTCAACGCATTCGGAAGATATAAATTGAAATAGAATTGGAATTTTTAATGTAACGAACAGAATATGGCCATTGTTGAGCTAGTAAAGAGATTGTAAACATGGTTTTTTAAGAATTGTAACAAAACGCACAAACCGATTTGGCTGAAACATTGGGAAACAATAGATTAAAACACGGGGAAGACGACAAAATTAGTGTCAACCTTGTCGCATGTTCGGAAGCAAAATTATAACAATATTTGGAAGTTTGCAATGAACTAGAGGTATAAACAAATGACGCCATGTTACGAAGAGAAGAATGTCATTGGAATTAACTACAGATTAAAAGCAAGCGAGTGGCAACTAGTTTGTTTCAGAAGCCTTTTGTAACACTGCAAGTTGCTGAAAAAAAAATGTCAGAGACGTGTCGTGGGTACCGCAGAGAATGGTTCGTGTGCGCGAAGTTGGCGCGTTGTTAAATTTCTTTCGAAAGTGTGGTATTTCAAATAGGGAGTAAAGTTGTGATATTTATTGGAATTTTGAAGTGTTAGCAAAAAGAAAAAAAATTCGGGAGTAATTTTTTTCTTAATTAAAAATGTTTGTGATTACGGACAATTCGATTTTATTATTTATTGTAAAGAAATTCAACGCTTCGGACATCTCGTTATAAGATACAAACGAATAGATGCTGAGATCGGAACAATTGGACGTTCATTTTTGAATGTAAATTGATGTAAACAATAGTAATTTCGAGAAATGACGTGTTTGATGAAACGCGCAATTTTATCAAATGGTGACGGACTGGCAACTGAGTAATATAATTTATGCGGACAATAGCGGTTCGCGATAATTGGTTTCCGAAGGCGACAGCGAGCAGGAGTGGACGGCGGCCACCGGACATCATTGCCACGAGAGCTGAGCCGCAAAACAGGGAAGTGACCCGTGTGTGTGTGTGTGTGATTTTCTTTGCAGACACTTCATCTGAAGACGCATTTCGTAGCTGAAAAGAGTTTGTTGAAGACCAAGTTTTGTCGAATAAAATTAAATTAAGAAATAGTCAAAACAAAAAAAATCAGGGAATGCGCATTCGATGTGTGAGTGAGGTTTCATATTGTTTTGTTATTATTGTGCGTGAATGAGTTTCTTTGTTGTTTTGTTTCTTTGTATGTTTGTCATAGGATTACTGTGTACCAGTGTGGAGGGAAAGATGGTGAGTTGTTATCGTATATGATGAAAGGAGAAAAAAAAGCCCGAAAGCAGTAATAAACGAATGAACAAAAATATTGTTCATTTTTACCAATTGAGAGCATGCGTCGTCATTTACTATAATACCCTAGCACGCACAATCCAGTCACCTCGCTTGGATTCCTGTATAGGACCACATTATCCACGGCTGCAGGTTATGAGAAATTTTATAAAAACTAGCTAGCTAAAAGGGGCAAACGATAGGTTCAATTAAGTACGAGTACAAAAGATGGCACCCAACAGTCTGTAATACTATAAGAGGAGATTAGCCAGGCCTGAGAACTATTACATTTTGGCTGCCCAACGCGAGGCCAGGATAGCCGGGAACTATTACATTTTGGCTGCCCAACGCGAGGCCAGGATAGCCGGGAACTATTACATTTTGGCTGCCCAACGCGAGGCCAGGATAGCCGGGAACTATTACATTTTGGCTGCGAGGCCAGGATAGCCGGGAACTATTACATTTTGGCTGCCCAACGCGAGGCCAGGATAGCCGGGAACTATTACATTTTGGCTGCCCAACGCGAGGCCAGGATAGCCGGGAACTATTACATTTTGGCTGCCCAACTTGAGGCCAGGATAGCCGGGAACACACGCTTCGTATGGCAGCCAGCGCGCCGAAACTCCTAGGAAATCCGGCAGCTGGCCGACGTTGACGACTGAACGCCGAGAACTTCGGCGAGCGTTGGTTGTGTCCGCCACCAGTTGATAACATGGTGCAATCCAGCTGCTGAGTGGGAATCGGCGCCGGAAACAAGGGTATGCGAACCCATACGTAACCCCAGAGGACATTGGCTTAGTGTTGACAAACATTAATATCGCATCAACTTAGTCCTAATTCATTTCAAATATGTACAACAACGTGAACGTACGTTTCTTTATTTTGAACATTTATTAGGGCCAATCAAAAACATTCCTTGTCACGTCTCTGAGGCTGACGCTTGCGGTTTCAAGATGGCGATCCGCGTTGTGAGGTGGTGCACTAAAGATCAAAGAAGCCGCCCTCTACTTTCTGTGTAGAATCCGTTGTGATCGGGAGCGTACAGCTTGTTCCGACTGGGGGCGCGATACCTGCTGGTGGGAGATACTTTGTTAAGGAAAAACCTGCAAGCCGACGGGTAGGTCGGTTCCAGACGCGTAACCCTGTAGATATGATTCGAAATTTCGCTGACACCGTGGATCAACAGCAGAAGAAATTAAATTGCGAAGCCCAGGCACCGAAAGCTACCTCTGTGCGCGATGCTGTCAGGTGTCCTTTGAAGACATCGGCGGAGATCCAGATACCTTGTCCCATCTGAAACAAAGAAGGAAAGGAAAACTAAATGTTTCGACAAACATACAAAGGCATCAAGCTGAGAAACCGAGGTCGACAGGCCTTATTTCTAGATCCAGGTCGCTGAATCAAAAGACAGTATCTTCCAACACATGCGACTCTGGCAGTAGTCAAGACGACTCTGCAAGGAACGGGGATCCTCACATTAACTCGTGCGTCACTCTTCAACAGAGAAGGAAAAAGAAGAAAAAGAAACCCAACGAAACTACCCTAGAAGCAAAGAAACTTAACACCTATAAATTATGGTTCTCCTTTCGTGGAACCTCAATGGCTTTCGTACACATTTAGACGAATTAAAGCTGTAAAGTCTCTACATAGATCCGTGGTTATCTCCCTGCAGGAAACACATCTTCCTGAGCACCCCCTCTCCGTGGCTTTTGTTACAGGCAAGACATTGATGTTGGCCTCCGTGCCCATGGCGGAGTCGCTACTTCCTGATGTCTAAAGAAATAGACGTACGAACAACTCTTCTGATATCTTGCGTTCGTGTGTACTTCAGCACCATTTGCAACGTCTATATTCCGCCTGAACAAATCGTGTCACAAGAAGAACTGGAAGACGTTTTCTCAGTTGCCCGCCCCCTTTCCTTATTGTAGGGGACTTTAATGCCCACAATCCTGCTTGAGGTGGCACAAGGATGTGCCCGAGAGGCAATATACTTGAAAATAGACAACCAGACGTAATTATTTTGAATACTGTCGAAAGCACACATTTTTTTGGCTTCAAGCACTTTCTCATTCGTAGATCTGGCACTGCAGTCCCTCTCTACTATTTTTGAATGGACTGTCCTTAACAACTTGCATGGCAGTGACCACTTCCCCGTTCTGGTGAACTTCGATATTCCCGACCTATACGTTGCCCGCCCTCCTCGCTGGCTAATCCACCGAGCTGAGTGGGAAACCTTCGAGCAAGAAATACGGATATCGGAAAGTACTGAAACGATATGGTTGCTATGGTTGGTCATTTTACTGATGCCATTCATGCGGTCTCAATTACCATCCCGAAGTCGTCGGGTCGCCCTCGACATCTTCCTGGGCCATGGGGGAGTACCGACTGCGCCACCGCGGTGCGTGATCGGAAGCGGGCACTGGCAAAGCTTGGTAGGTTCCCAACCATGGATAATCTGATAAATTCTAACCATACGGGAAAGTAAAGGTGCGTGTCCACTAGAGAGTAACTAGCGCGAGCTAGTCTCGAGAGAAGCTCGCAATTGTCCACTTGCGAGCGAGTTGGGGAAATTTCTGCCTCTCGAGAGCGCACTCTCAGGATTACCTCTCAGATGTCTGTCCACTAGACAGCAGTGCACTAGCTCGCGAGAAGCGAAGTTCAGTTCTCATCAGGTTAAGATGGAGGCGAAGAAGAGAGCGGCTGCGGCATTTATTATTTTATACGCTTCTTTGCAAAAGAAGAAAAGAAGTGTATGGGTGAGAAAGTGGATTGCCCATCGACCACAGATGGGTGCTTGCTCGACACTCGTCAGGGAATTGGAGGATGCCCAACAATTCCGAAATTTTTTCAGAATGACTGCTGTCGAGTTACAGCATCTTATCGAATGTGTTGGGCCAGCAGTAGCCAAAAACAACACTAAAATGAGAGATGCAATTAGTGCTCGGGACAGGATAATGGTTACGATGAGTTTCCTCGCCTCAGGTAACTACTTGTTTTCTACCTTAACCTAACTTTAATTCCCTTTTAAAATTGCTTCAATTTGATTGTATCTATAGGCTGGAAAAGTGTTTAAAGTCAAAACAAGGTGCCAACAGGCACAGCATTGATCTTAAAGTTCTTTTATTTCCATGTTAATGTGAGCAATATTTAATTTAATGTGAATGCAAATACTTCTAATCTACAGAAATGAAAACTTTTGCCTAATTTCCTTTATTCTAGGTGCATCGTATAGCTACGTACAAAATTTATTCCGTATCCCTACCTGTACAATTGGAAGAATAGTATTGCAAGTTACTACTGCAATATATGAATGTATGAAGGAGCAGTATTTGAAGGTAAGCGGTAAGTTAATGTGATGGGTACTAGATATATATGTAAAAATAACTGAAGGATGACTGAATGTGAAGACAAGTAAATTTAAGTTTGAAATCACTCCGCATTTTGTAGAAATCATTAATTTTTCTGACAGTTTAATCAAAATAAATTAGAGGATCAGGAATGTTGCCACATGGTATAATCAAATAATATACCTTCAGGAGGTTCTGGAATTTGACATAGTATTGTCAAATTTTAGACAAACCCATCCTTTGTCTTAATTGCTAAAAGAATATACAAAAATATCAAAGTTTCAGAGTCAAGATTTATTTATTCGTTATCCGGAATCATTTCCACACTGACACTGACAGGAAGGATAGTGAATTCGTTTTCATCCTCCTCAACAATTTGCATAATCGATTGCCTAATTAGATGCTTTAGTTTCCTACTAGATTCTAAATATAAATTTCTCAATTCCATGGCAACGTAATCTCCAAATTCGGAGTTACTATCTTTATTGCTATCCATTATTTTAATGGCATTTGCTAAAGCTTTTTCCATATCTTCCTTCTTCTTCTTTGATGATGGCCCTGGTTGATCCACAGCTACTGACGGAGGTTCCTGGCTGTTCATTTCAGGAGTCTACATTAGCAAAAAGAAAATATTAGGATTAATGATTTGAAATCAAACTGCTACTTAATATATTAAGTTTTTGAAACAAAATAAACAAATGAGTGTTTTTATATGATGCGTGTTTCAGTTCCCAGAGTAAAGTCTTCAGTGGAAACAACATGCTCAAGCATTTGAAAAACGATGGAATTTTCCTCACTGTATGGGAGCACTGGACGGGAAGCACATTGTAATGCAAGCTCCAATTCATAGTGGCAGTCACTATTTTAATTACAAGGGCTCACACGGCATTGTTTTGCTAGCTGTAGTTGATGCCCATTACAAATTTTTATATATAGACGTTGGATGCAATGGGCGAGTATCTGACGGAGGAGTTTTTCAAAACTCTTCTTTAAATAAAAAATTACAAGATGGTTCCATTGAATTACCATCTCCTGATCCCTTGCCTGGAAGGACTATGGCAGTACCATATTGTTTTGTGGCAGATGATGCGTTTGCCATGAAAACATATATTTTAAAGCCCTATCCCTTCCGCAACCAGCCTGCTCCACAGCGCATCTTCAATTATCGCCTCTCCCGAGCAAGGCGAATAGTTGAAAATGCTTTTGGAATCATTTCCAACAAGTTTAGAGTGCTCCGCAGGCCCATGAACTTGCAGCCTGATAGGGTGAAAAAAATTGTGCTGGCCATATGTGTTCTGCACAACTTCCTTCTCTCGAAGAACAGTGATTCAAATTATTTAGTGTCGGGTCTACTTGATTCGGAAAATGAATCCCACGAGATGATTCAAGGTAGTTGGCGTGATGACCCGCCACCAATAAATGCATTCCTGAATTTGGAACAAGGCAGGCTCCATAATTATAGCCAACAGCAGAAGGAAGTTAGGGAGGAGTTTACAAATTACTTTATGACTCCTGCAGGAGAAATAAAATGGCAGTATAGACATTTAATTGTAAGCAAATTTTATATTGCTCATTATATATGTATGTGTGGGCACTTGAATAAAGTTAATGTATGCAACTGTATCTATTGTTTTCATTAATTTCAACAGTATTGTGGATTTCCTGTAGTTGCTTGAAAAATGCTTCTTGCAACTGTTTCAAACATGCAAATGATCAGTACGATTAAAAAAATTACAAAATTTGAGTCACATGAAACAATTCATAACTTACAATATTTGACTCCGTTTTACTAGCAGTCAAGCTTGGAGAAAGGAATTTCAGGGCATGAAAAAATTGCCAGTTGGAAGTGTGGACTTCACTGGCCCCCATTCCACTCCTTTTTTTAATACCTTAATTTTATCTCTTGGGACATCTGAAAAAGAAATACAGGTGGCTAAGACACACATTGTTTAACTTCAACATTTGAAGAAAGCATACAATAGTTTCTGTAGACTAATTTTTTAAGCGGGGTGCTTGAATAATTTCAAAGATAAAACACGTGGTTTCACAGTTCCATATCAATTCCCAAATTTCTAGACCTCGATGAAACACCTAATTCATATTCTTTTTCATTAATGTATAATATCAGAATATAAATGTTTTGCTTACCTGGTTTCGTAGGTTATGAATTTTTCTTCTAACCTCTGCTACTGAACAGGTACATTCCTCCGCCAATTTTCTAAATTCTCCTTCCTTTTTATCTCTGTTTTTATAGTCTGGACTGCTGGTGTCCCACAAAGCACCAGCACACTCATACAAATTAACAAGACGCATGGTCTCTTCACGGGTCCACTGTTTCACGGACATACCGGAGCTCTCAGTTTTCTCGCAGACGCTTCCAACACGTTTCGAAACCTGAGAGCAAGGATGTGCGAGTCCTCGCGCAGGCTTGTCCACTAGCGAGTGGTACGTTTGGCGACCGCTCTCCGCGAGCATCGCACCGCACTCTGTTGCCTACTCTCAGAACTGTGTCCATTGGCGAGAAATGCTCTCGACACAAACTCGCGAGAGCTTAGCTCTCAAGTGGACACGCACCTTAAGGCTGCGTCCTGGAGAGATTGTAATTCATCACTCTTAACGTATGCCACCTAAAGTAGTGTGGCGAAAGGTCCGAAAGATCGGTGGAAGACTCCCTTCGCCATCTGTCTCAGGGCTTCTGGTAAATGTCAATATCACCTCTCCAGAAGATATTACCGAATAATTGGCTTCTCACTACGAGCATATCTCCAGCTCCGTACACTATCCTCCTGGCTTTCAAAAAACCAAAAGAATGGAAAACAGCAAATTAGATTTCTCGAGTCGCGTGGAGGAAGATTACAGTGTTTTTCTCCATGGATGAATTTTCCTGCGCCCTCACTTGTGCGAAAGATTCTGCTCCAGGACCATACCAGATACATTATCAAATGTTGAAACACCTACGTGAAAACGCTCGTCCTTTTCTCCTCCGCATTTTCAACAAGATTTGGGTTGAGCATGCTGAACCAAGGATTTGGCGTGAAGCCACTTGTTCCAATCCCTAAAGAAGGAAAGGACAGAACAACCCTCTCAAGTTACCGCCCAATCACGCTCACAAGCTGTGTGTCCAAGGTTTTAGAGTGAATGGTAAACACGTCTGGTCTGGCTCCTGGAGCAAATGAATCTATTAACATCTTTTCAGTGTGGCTTTAGGAAGTACAGGCCAACTATGAACCACTTAGTCACCCTTTCCACACATATTTCTTCTTTCGTGCTATGTCAACACCTGATAGCAATTGTACGGCATTTTTCGCACCTTGCACACTTGGGTCCTTAGGGGACGTCTCCCTTTGTTTTTAGTATGCTTTCTTTCGGCAAGATCTTTCCGCGTCCGCTGTGGTGACAAGTTAATTTTCAAGTCGCCTGTTAGAAAACGGTGTTCCCTAAAAGGATCACTGTTTGCCATTGCTATCAATAGCATTGCATCAGTAATTCGGGAACCTGTGAAGGCCTCACTGTTCGTTGACGACTTTGCCATTTTTTGCTCCTCCAAGAGCGTGCAAGTTATTGAGAGGCAGTTAAAACTTGTGCTCAACAAATTGCAGGAATGGATCGATGAAACAGGTTTAAAGTTCACCTGAAAAACCAACAACTGCATGCACTTCTGCAGAATTTATCAGCTCCATAATCACCCTGACCTTTTTCTTGGGGGTCATCAGCTTCCATTTGTTGAATCCGCACCTCTCCTTGCTCTTACATTTGATGTGGGTTCAACCTGGCGAAAACAAATTCGTAAATTACAGGGCTGATGTGTATCACCTTTAAATCTCCTTCGCACTCTTACTGGTAGCTCTTGGAGCGCAGACCATGTGTGCGTCTTGCGTTTGTAAAGAACCCTCATCTGCCCTACCCTGGATTATGGATGCATAGTGCGTGGGTCAGCGTCTCCGTCAACCCTCCGGCCATTAAATACCATACACAATGCCGGCATAAGGATTAGTACAGGTGCCTACCGCACGAGTCGCATCGAATGCCTCTTGGCCGAGGCTGGAGAACTATCTCTGACCCGAAGGCGAGATATTTGGACTGCCGCATATGGCGTGAAATTATCGACTGTGGATACTCCCTCACGCCAAGCAGTCCTCCACCCTACCCCCTTGACTTCGTATGTACTTAGACCATCGTTACCCCATTTATTGGTAATACGTCTCCGTATGCTTTTGCAGAAGCTTGCCCAACCCTGTGACCCCCCCTCGAAACCTTGTTTCCCCTTGGCAATAAAATCTACGTAACCTGGCCATTACTTAAGGCACTTACCTTGCAATTACCTGACACTTACTAATAGTAAGTGGAAAGAAAACTGTTTTAATACAGTTTTTCATTTCTAATAAACAATTCTCTACTCCATTGAAAATGAACGATGTACCATTTACTGATGTTAAAGCAACAAAATTTTTAGGTCTCTCAATTCAGTCAAACCTCAAATGGAACGTCCATTTAAATGAATTGAACACAACTAACTTCATTACGTTACGCGTTCAGAATTCTTTCAAATTCAGTCAGCCTTCATACTGCTCGTGTATATTTCGCGAATGTTCATTCCCGCCTGAGATATGGCATAATATTCTGGGGAAATACATCTTATAGCTGCGAGACTTTTAGATTACAGAAAAGAATTGTACGAATAATGACCAAATCACACACACGTGATGCTTGTAAGCCTCTCTTTATTAATCTAGGAATTTTACCATTACCTTGTCTGTTGATTTACGAATCAGTGGTTTTGTCAAAAATGTCTTGCTCAAGGGTGAGACTATATTTTCAGAAAACGCCGATGTCTGTAACACTCGACGTCGTAATGATATTCATCAGGTGATAGAATCAACAGTTCTTTACAAAAAATCCACATACAATACATGTACATTATTTTACAACACTTTGCCAGATGACATTAAACGATTAAATTCAATGTAAAGTTTAAATCCCTAGTGAAATCATTTCTGCTGCATAACTATTTCTATACAATTAGAGACTACACTGAGCATCATAAGGAAGGTAACATTAATTTTAACAGTTATATTTAATGTATTTACCATTTAGACTATAATTTTAAACAACCTGGAACAAGTCTTGTACCGCCGCCTCTGGGTCAATGACCCCCATCTCAATCAGGTTTTTTCGTTCAGTTTCCCTGATCCTTTGAGCAACTGCTGAGATGACCCCTTGTTTTGCTTCTGAACATAAATGGTAACTTCATTGTCTGTCCACGTCTTCTAGAATTCAGTGGGAAATCTAGCTATTTAAATAATCGTTCTCCATGTTCTCACGGCAGTTCCTTGAAGAAAGACATGATGAGGGATAAGAGCCCAAATTTACTGCTGGGTCAATCCATTTTAAGTGGTCTAGCACTGGTCGCTCGACCATCTCGAAAAAAAAAATCATATTTTGTATATAAATTTCCTTATGTTTAGGCTGTTCAAAATCATCTTAGATTTATTTTCATTGTATCTGGTTACAAAAAGCGGCCATTTTTGTTTTACGCTGTGCGCCATTTTTCGCGTTTGTAAAGGTTTACTCTTTTCAAAATTATTCAGCTCTGGATTGTTCTAGCATTCTAGAATAAAAGGCATTGAATTCGGAATACTCTGGCGTACAAATCGAATTATTACATACTTACTTTCTATGTTGTTATTTGAGAAATATTTGCAACTAAATTTGTGGAACGGAAATGAACCACGTTCGATTTTCAGAGAGTAATTTCCCAAAGAAGGAATAGTATCTCAGACTTAATTTTTCGGTGCGTTTACATATAACAGTATAGTTACTTTTTGTAAAATATCATTGGTAAGTAACGTACACCTTAAAAATTGAAATTTTCGATTTTTTTCAAATTTTCAACTGTAATATCTGTTGGGGACCAGATAAAAATCTGAAAATTGCACACATAGTAGATTGTTATGGTACCAAACTGCATTAAAAATTTCAACTTTTAGATTTGACTCAAAAGTTTTTTTTAAATTGTAAACTTTCGCTAAAAAGGCTTCAATTCTACAGTGAGGATACGTTGTGACATGTAGTAATCACATTATTTTGGAGCTATTTTAAGCTAAAATCCATTTTGATTTAAAATAATTAATTATACTTTGTTACTAATGAACATAAAAGTTGCGTGGTCTATTATGAATATTACTTTACTTTAAAACAAACTTACATCTTGACATCTACGTTTATAATTGAAAGTATGGTCATTTTGAACCGTAGAATATAAAAATAGTTTATAAAAGATAACAAATAAATAAATTTAGCGTTTTTTTTTGCGTTTAGATTTGCCACTGATTATTTTTTAGGCTTAGGCTTTTTATGATCCTTGTAAGAATCTGACCGTTGAGATGAAATGTTTGGAAGTATTTTATCTCTAAATCTGTACTTACAAATAGATGTGATATCAGAGTTAGTCCTTAACAAAAGTAATACTTTTCCCTCTTAACCAAAGCCTTCAAATGACCTACTGTCCTTAGCAAAAACTCCATAAACAGTTTTCTGCCAAACTTCATTAGTAAAAGCGTCTGTACAACACTAACACTCCATTTTGATAAACGGTCACACAACTGTGAACAAAGACACAGAAACACCTTTTGATGGAAAGGCAAAGCAACAATGAAGTCACAAACTCTTAGACGATTGAAAAGCTGTGCGATTTCGAAATCGTGTTAATACACGGCCTCTTAGCGTTGGTTCGGTCAGAACCCTGAGTTATTGATAGACCAATATGGCAGTGGAGTACCAGTAATCTGTAAAATATTTGCACGTGTCATCAGCCACCCACGAACAACCGTGGGCTCAAGAGCAGAGTTCGCCTGTGCACCTAATGTCACACTATCGTTCACATGGTGGAGATGGTCCAGCGACCAATTTATTAAATTCTGGACCATTTAAAATGGACTTACCCTGCTGATTTACCCTTGAAAATTAGATTTTTTTACATAGGAGCGAAAAAGTTTGTTAACAATCCTTACAAAAACGCTCATTTTCTCTCTGTATTCAAATTCAAGTAGTATATGGCTTAGGATAGGGATCACAGAATTTAGAAAACGTGTACTTCTCCCCATAGCATGTCACCTTTTTTTAACTTTTTGACGTAAATAAACTAGAGGTGCTGCAGAACAGCACCGACTTTCTCGTAGTAACGTTTTCTAATTTCCTTTTTGTGGACTGGTACTGTACAATCTTGCCCCCCCTTCTTGCCTGCTGCCATCTATCGCCGCCCAAGTTACATTTTTTAAATCATTTTCAACTTTTCGGTTTTCAAATAGAACCCAAATATTAATTCAAGAATATTAAAGAAAGCTAAACCCTTGTCCTAAATAGCAATTTTCATTGAAAAATTTGGAGCTGTTTTCATGAAAATAGTGTTAAGCGTTACTATAAATGCGAAATTTGAATCTCTTTCTCACAGGAATCTTGAGTTTTTGAAAAACTCCATTTGACAATTTGAAGATCTTCCACTCGCAAATCCAATAATGTACACAAATCCATTGAATGTGTATATTAACGGCGTGAGAAATATTTAAAAAAAAGTGTAATTTTTCAAAAAAACAAAAGAAATGAACTTTAACCCATATGTTAACCAAAATAAACCTTACGCCATATTAAACAGTGACATTACCACTATCTTTTGTAAAAGTTTGAAGAAAAATTTGGAACCATTTTTGAGAAAATGTTTGAGCGTTTCTCAAAATGCGGAATTTTGAGCACATTGTAGCAAAAACCTGTTGTTATTTAGAAACTTTATTTGACATTATTTAAAGCACATGTACACCTAAATATAACAACAAATTTCATTGGAAAGAAAAATCTGTCCTCAATTTTGTAGTTGTAGAAAGACGCTGAATAAAATCATACTTTTCAATTTTCGAAAATTCAGAGATAACCGTGTAATTCGCACCTATGCCACCTTTAGAATTGTATTTTAGTCTAATCTTACAAGAAATTTAAAGAAAAAAATGGAGCTGTTTTTGAGATAATTTTGAAAATTTACGGGGGGCTACATATAAAGTACCCGCAGATATTAAATGTTTTACAAAATTTCAAAACGTGAACTAGAGCCAAATCGACTGGGGATTCTTCTATGTGGAAAACGTTACGCATAGTGTAGGCGCTAGTAGTGTTCACAGACAGACCGACGGACGGACGGACCGACAGACCGACGGACGCGCTGACCGACTGATGTTTTGGAAAGAAAGAAAAAACACCGGTATCGGAGACCCCAAAACTTGTATTTCTGTTGAAATCTCGAAATCGATTTTCTGCAGCATTATAACTTTCTCTATACTACTTATATTACTCCGTACGTATGTATACGAGGAAGTAACTAGTGGTGCTACTGAATGAACATACTTTCCAGTGCTAATTAGCTTTCTAATTTACTTGGTGTGGTCTAGCTTTTCGGTCTTACCACATGCCATGTATCGTCGCCCGAACCTTTTTTTATTTTTTACAATTTGCATATTTTTAAGCGTCCTAACGGTTGAACCCAAATATTACTTTAAGAATATTAAAGAAGAGTAAAACCTCGCCCTAAATGGCAATTTTCACTGAAAAAATTGGAGCCGTTTCTAAGAAAATAGCGTTTAATCTTTACTGTAAATGGGAAATTTGAAGCTCTTTTAACATTAATCTATTGAGTTTATGGAAAACCTCATTTAAAGACATTTGAAGCACTTCCACTCACAAATGCAATAATGTATGCAAATTGATGATAATGTGCCTATTAACGGCGTAAGATATATTTTAAAAAAATTACATTTGTGTAAGTTTTGAGAAAAAAAAGAATACACCAAAATTAACTTTACGTCATATGAAACAGTGCAACTTGCACTATTCAGGGGAAAAGTATGAAGAAAAAATTTGAAGCCATTTTTTTCAGAAAACGTCGTTTGAGGGCTTTTGAAAATGCGGAATTTTGAACTCATTTTTACAGAAAACTGTTGAGTATTCGATAAAATTTATATGACAATATTTAAAAGACATGCACTCATAAATACAATGTGAAAAAATCACTTCTAATGTAAATATTACCGACGTGGGTGACAAAAAATTAAATTTTTGTAATTTAAAAAAAAAAAAACAATATAGCAATTTGGCGTTTGTGTCATGACGTAGGGTTTATTTGGCACTATCCTTACGAAAATTGAAAAAAAAAATGTAGAGCTGTATTTGAACAAATCTTGTTTTTATTCTTTTTTTAAAAAAGCAAATATTGCACGAAAACAAAACTTTCAAAAAATCTACATGACCTTAATGAAAGAAATATTTATGGACCACAAATTTTATTTGAAATATATATCTTTATCTTTAATATTATAGTTGTTGGAAGACGCCGTAAAAAAATCAAACTTTGGCAATTTTCGAAAATTCAGAGTTAACCGCGAGAATTGGACCTATGCCACCTTTATAAGTGTATTGTACTCTATTCTTACAAGAAATTTAAAAGAAAAATTTGGAACCGTTTTTGAGAAAATTTTTAAAATGTCCGGGGCGCTTCATGTAAAGTAGCATGTTTTTCAAAATCTCAGAGCGTTGAGTCATTCCAAATGGACGGGGGTTCTTTAATTTGGAAGAAATCTTACGCATGGGTTAGGCGCTAGTCTTGTTCACATACACCAAACAGACGGACGTTTTGGAAACAACAAGTTTTCGGTATCAGGGGACCCCAAAACGTGTATTCCCATTGAAATCCCAAAATAGATTTTCTGCATCATTACATAACTTTCTCTTTACTCCGTATATACGTATGTATACGAGAAAGTAAAAAGTGATGTAAACATGTATGAACAAAGTGTATTTTCATATTTTGCCCAAACCTGTCCCTGCAGCAACTCTGACCGAAAAAAAACCTAGAATTCGAGTCCCGACGGTGGCGGATTTTCGGCACCAGCTGAACATCTAGGTCGATGTTGATGATCGATTCGTGCCTCGACTGATGTCGATTACTATAGATCTTTAGGGCTAATCGCAACGACACGAATAAGAATCAGAAAAACGGAAAAAGATGTTTTAATTTCGACAGTTCTTTGTATTTTGCATAATGTCGCACAGAAACCCCAAAGAATTGGTGACAGCACTAAGCATAATTTAATTTCACTGAAATTTTGTGGCTGTCAGTGTGGTGCGCGGTCCGGCCATATTGGACAGATGTTCAGTGAGTTGAGAACTGTCGAAGAACGTAAGGATGATTAATTTACGTGAAAAAGTCGGGTTTGTGTTGTTTTAATGTGGTGTCTTTTTATTATTGCGACCCCGCTGTGTCTGTGCAGCATTTTAATTTAGAAATTGTGTGTAATCTGCAACGAACATAATGGCTTCGTTAATGGAAAGTTACGAACAACAATACGCCGTTTTGACAGCTGATATAACTGCCAAAATAGGAAAACTATCAAATGCGCATGGAGGTGAAGAAACCTTTTTGTTGTTATGTTTTGTTTAGTTTTCTTTGCCAGTTTATGCACGATGTCAAATGTAATGAGTATGAAATATAATGAAATTACCTCTTGTTTTCAGTGGATAAGAAATCCTTAGTTTTAGATGTTGAGAGGCATATTGAAGAAGCTCAAGAATTGGTAAGTCCTGGTCATTGATGTGATTGTACATGTAAAATGGATAAGGAGTTACAGTTGTATGAGAATAACTTCTTGTATTACAGCTTGAGCAAATGGAGTTAGAAGTACGTGAAGTTGAGGCTGCTTCAAGGCCACGATTAAGGACCAGAGTTGATAGTTACAGGGCTGAACTTGGTCGATTAAGCCAAGAGTTCATGAAAGTACGAAGTCCACCTTTCCAAGATGGTGCGTTTGATATTGTTACTTGGTGTCTTACAATTGTATTTTGACCAGGTGTAACAAAGTTTGTATTTCAGGTTTTTTTGGACAAGATGATCTTTATGGAACTGGAGTTAGCATGAATGATGAACAGAAACTTCGCCTCCTAGACAATACTGAAAGAATGGAAAGAACAGGTCGAAATTTATCCACAGGTTATCGCATAATTCTTGAAACGGAGGATATCGGTTCACAAGTACTCCAAGAATTATCAGCCCAACGTGAAACAATTCAAAAATCTCGAAGCAGGGTATGTTGTCATTCTATTATGATATTCCTGGAGATCTTTATTAACAGTGACAATGGGTATTATTAGATTATAATAATCAAATTAATGAATTTTTATTATTAACAGGAATTTTCTTGCCAGTAAATTCCAAATTAACTTTACTGTGCCACACCCATTTTCTTCTTTCAGATTCTCCTTTTTGGGACCTTGTGTTTGTGTAGCTTATTCTGTAGCTCTTCATTGAAAGACATTCTCCAGCTCGTATATTTTATTTGAAAAATATTGGGCATTATTGCTCAGGAGATGCATTATTTTATGTTACCCTTTTCCTTAATTAATATAAATGAATAAAATGACGATTCATGTCTTTGCTACCTTCTTTTTATTATTTGAAAGAATGGAGTAAATATACAGAGATTCAGTGAAGTGATAACTTTTAACTGTCTTGTTTATACATAAGGGGAGAGTGTACACAAGTACTGGGAGAAAGATGTAGTGCTGCAAAAAATTCATATTGAGATGGTGATAATATTCAGATTGAGATGGTGATAAATATTTTGAGGGGAACCCTTGATGTGGGAAGTGTTTTTTTTTTCAAAAATTGTATGTCTGAACACTAGTACCTAAACTGCACACAGGATTTTCACATTACAAAATAGATATTCTGTAATCAATCAGGCCTGAACTGCTTCTTGAAATGGATCATTTAATTTTTGGGTGTACTTTATATGATACATGCTTTTTAGAGAGCTGGAAATCAGTGATATTGTGTGTGATCTGAGTTTTGTTTAAAATATCATGCTATTTACCATAAGTGTTTGTTGGAATTCAAGTGGTAACAGCTTCTTTTTCTTTCTTCCTTTTTTCTTTTCTTCTTCCCTGTGAGCCTACTGTCTTTTGTAATTTAGCATAACTTAATCTTGCTCTGTGTTGTAGATATATAGATTTTCCCTTGTTTTTTGTTTTGTTTTCATTTCTTTTTTTCAATATTGCCCAGTTTTGCAGCAGAAGGCATGCTTTAGTTACTTTAGTTGAAGTGATCGTTTTTTTAGTTACTTGTACTTGCTGCAATACATAAGTTTTAAAAAAAATTAAATATTCTCGTCTGTAATACCTTTTGATGGTTTAAGTTTATTTTTGCATTGAATGAACGGGTTACTAATGCTTTCGGCTCAATAAAATGTTTTGCTGGTTCTTGTGTTTGTAAATTTTTGACAATAGAGTGAAGACAATTGATAACAATACAATTTTTTCTGTTGCAGCTGAGAGAAACTGATGCTGAGTTGGGACGAAGTACGCGACTTCTCAGTGGAATGGTTATGAGATCAATGCAACATCGATTCATTCTCTTTGGAGTAGCTCTGGTATTCTTAATAGTCATTATAGTTGCAATTACTCTGACTGTTAGTAAATACACATAGTAACTCTATCAAAGGCATCTAAGAAATCTCACTTACGCAACTTATTTCTGCCTTTTCTGTAATCCTTCATTTTACTTTTTACTATTTTTTTTTCAATAGTTTTTTTAATATTTATGAAGTAGTCAAAGGTGTAGAGAAAGAAAGGAGTGTTAATGTTTTAATGAAATATTTTTCTTACGTTGAATTTTGACAATCATATATGTTTTAGAATAGAAGAAGCTAGTACTTGGGTCTGAGTTTGTGTGGTTTTGTATTGAGTAGTTGAGGGTAGAAGAATAGTGATTGGTTGTGTTTAGATATTTCACTCATAAGACTTCTGGCAGTTGAAGGTGGAGGTCTTACATGATTCATATATTAAACTGTGATACATATGTGAATATGTCAGAGCTAAGCACAAATGCTTAAAAGATTTTGATATTTCCAGATATTAGTATTGTAAAATATTTGCAAAGTAAGTTGCTGCAATTTTTTAAGTCTTCATTTAGGCAGCTTTAAATGTTTATATGTAAACAATTTTGTACTTGCATTTTTTGTGCAAGCAGCAATATGCATTCCATTGTGATCCTTTTTTGTTTTGGTTGTATTTTGTACGTATGAGGTGCATATTTGAATGTGTTCAATGAAATGATTTTGCCGAGATGGTGACTCACTCATATGAAGTATTAATGTATACCAAAAATATTATCACTTATTTATTTATAATTGCAAATTGTAAATAGCTAATGATATTTTAAACAAAATAACATTTATGAATAAAATACATATTATGAACAATTGTATATTGCTACACATTTGTTCTTATTTATTTCTTCTTCAGCAGCATTTAGAGTTTTGTCTAAGTCTATCTCCAATATTGGACAGAGATGTTTTTGCAGGGGGTGCATCATTTAAAGGTGGTTGCACATTGCTCCGCCACCCTAAGGAGGGGAATGAGGATGGGAGAGGGAAGGAAGGAGTGCACATTGACTGTTGCTTCCATTCTAGGGTGACCCAACATTCACCTGGAAGTGATCATGGAAAGCGAATTAGAGTAGTCGATCTATAAATTAGAATTTGACAGATGCCACAAACTCACCAATGCTAAACATACAAATTTCCAATACTTGATGGGGTTTGATTATGTGAACCCCCAATTACTAGTAGGCTTGTTGCATGGCGTTGTCTTAATGCTCGCCACTGCCAGTGTTGGTGTTGCTCATTAGTTACTCCCTTTTAATGTGGAAGAATTTAGACTCCAGGTTTCATTTTTGCATGTAGAGTTTTGTTTGAGAATATTGTATGCTCTTCTGATTTTCACTATCTTTCCATCAATCTTTTATCTGCCAACTCCTTTACTTGTCACATGTTTATAGGCTGTCTGTCAAATCTCAGAAATTTATTTTATCTTTGAGTGTCTTTAGGTGTGTGTGGCTTGTGCACACCCTCCTTTGGTAGATCTGTGTTGACAAGTAGAACCAATGGGCACATCGCCCACGGAGACCTTGTGATAGCCTATTTCCTGTGACACAATCCAAATAGGCTCTATTAATTTTCAGGAGGAATAAACATTCTTGATACTTCTAGGAATTGTAAGAAACAAGAATTACAGATGAAATTTTGTATCTTATTTGTCCTTGGTTTATACTGAAATCCAAATTACGAGATACTGTGCTCAATTACCATGAGAGTTGATGTCTAAAACAGCAGAATATTTACATTGAGAACATACATAAGAAAAATAAGTTCTAGGAAAGAAAACTAACAAGACGAGATGTGAAATTTGGATATAAAAGCATCTCTTAAATGTGAGAAGTGCAAGAAAACACTCGTACATAATAAATAGAACCCGGTTGTTTGGCAAAATGCCTTTTTATTATTGTTTTGATTTTATGACTTTTAACAATGGGGGAAACATTTAAGTGTTTTTGTGGAGTTGTTTTAGTAAATTTTCATTTTGCCTGTTTTTGGCATTTGACCTTATGCCCTGTGCCATTTCATCATTATTTTCCCTTTTTTCCCTCCTGGCAACAATCTCGGATCCCTTTCGTGGATAGAACTGTGTGTACATGTTATACCCTTCTCATTTTCTTCTTGGTCTCTCTTCCCTTCTGGCAATTACACAAGTCCAGAGAACGAAATCTACAATTCTGTGTTCATTGATACATTTCAAGATTCAAAAGGGAGTCCACAATACCGTTTCAAAGAGTCAGCGTCTGGAGTAAAATAAATTCGTAATTGTTGTACCGGATGGACATGTGCAATCAAGATTACAAAGAAAAGGTAGTTACCTTGCACATGGTGCTAATGGGGGGCTTTGGGGTTAGAGTAAAAATGAATAATTAAAATTATTCCCATTTTTATTCTATTTTTAAATAGTGAATATTTAATATTTCCTTTGTTTTTTACCCACTTCATTAGAATAAATGCCCTTTTTGTTTGCTTATTTTAGTAAATATAAATGCCTTTTTCCCTGTCAATTTTTGGTAAAATAACTGCCTGAACTTCTGGGATCTAGTAATCACATTCATTGTATGTAATGATTGTATGTAAACACTGATTACTGAACATTACACATACATTCTTAAGTTAACATTTAAAATGTACTAATGTTTATGAACTTCTTTTGCATTATATGAAAGAAAAAAGATGATTTTATGCATCAACAAATGTTTGAATGTTTCAATAAATTTATAATAATAATAATAATTATTATTATAAATAAATAATACTCAATTAATGAAGTTAAGGATGTAACAGTTAATTAAATGCTGAAGTTTTCTAATTTATGGTGTTAGAAGAATTCTATGCAACAAAAATTACTTTGGCATCTGTTTTCTTCCACACGACCAACTACGTTCGTAAGCTAAATGCGATGATTTGCTTTCAAACTATGTTTTTAACACACACACACAGTAAAACTGAGTCTCTGGTACCTCGCTAAAATGATTATGTAAAACATGTTTTCAAGAAAACTGAACATTTAATATCAGTTAATTCAATGGCAAATACTTCCTTATTGTTAGCACCTCTAGTTACTTTCTCGTATACGTACGTGTATATATGGAGTAATATATGTAGTATAGAGAAAGTTATTTAATGCTGAGTGAAAAAACAGCGGATTTTTGGCTGAAAACTAGAGGTGGTACAGAATGGCACAGACTTTCTCGTAGTAAAGTTTTCTAATTTCCTTTTTGTGGTCTGACTTTAAGGTTTTGCTCCATTCTCTGGCCAGCTGTCATCTATCGTCGCCCAACGTACATTTTTTTGACATTATCTCAACTTTTTGATTTCCTAGTAGTACAACCAAAATATTACTTCAAGAATATTAAAGAAAAGTAAAAACTCGTCCTAAACAGAAATTTTCATTGAAAAATTTGAAGCGGTTTTTAAGAAAATGGCAATTACGCATTACTGTAAAGGCAAAATTTGAAACCCGTTTTCACAAGAATTTATTGAGTTTTCGAAAAAAATTCATTTGAAATCATTTAAAGCACTTCCACTTACAATTTTAATAATGCATAAAAATTGATGAAAATGTCCGTATTAACGGATTGAGAGGTATTTAAAGAAATACATTTGTGTAATTTTTGGAAAAAGAAATGAACATACTAAAATGAACTTTATGTCATATTAAACAGCGCACATAGCAGTATCCATTAGAAAAAAATTGGAGCCATTTTTGAGAAAATGGCGTTTGAGCGTTTCTGAAAATGAATTTTGAGCTCATTTGTACAGAAAACGGTTGAGTTTTCGAGAAACTTTATTCAACGTTATTTAAAGCACATGTACTCATAAATATAATAATGTGAAGAAATTGCTGTATGTGAAATTGCTGTAATGTGAAGAAAGTGTAAATATTACCGATGTGAGAGACTAGTCAAAAAAATTTAATATTTAAAATTTAAAAAAAAACGAAAGAATAGAGCAATATGGCGTTTATGTCATGGTATATGGTTTGTTTGTCATTAACAATACCATAAATTTAAAGAAAATATTGGAGCCATTTTTGAGAAATATTTGTTTTTGTAATTGTATAAAATTGCAAATATAGCATGCATTATTGCAAGAAAACTACTATATTTCCGAAACAATGTACATGACCTTCTTTAAAGAACTATTTAAGCACAACAAATTTCATCTGAAGGAAAATCTCTGTCTTAAATTTCGTAGTTGTAGGAAGACGCCGAAAAAAAATCAAACTTTTACAATTTTCGAAAATTTAGAGTTAACGGTAAAAATCAGACTTATGCCACTTTAATAAATGTATTTTATAATATTCTTACAAGAAATTTAAAGAAAACAATTGGAGCCGTTTTTGAGAATTTTGAAAATGTCTGGGAGCTTCATGTAAAGTACCCCTAAATTTTTAAGAATGTTTCTCAAAATTTCAAAGCTACAACTAGAGCCAGATCGACATATGTTTTGTTTTTTTTAATTTGAAAAAGATCGTACTTGTGGTTTAGGCGCTAGTAGTGTTCACAGACTGACGGACAGACGAAAGACAGACAGACAGACAGACGTTTTGCTTCCAACTGGTTTCTCGGCATCAAGGACCCACAAAACTAGTGATTCTGGCCACACCACGTGTTAGAGGATTTTTTTCTTTTAATTTAGCAACTGGTTTAATGCGCTTTTTCGCCACCAGAGGCCGTCAATGAATTTTTTTCCGCCGAAAATCCGCCGTTTTTTCGCGCTGCATTACATAACTTTTTCTATACTACGTATATTACTCCGTATAAACGTACGTATACGAGAAAGTCAAAATAAACCCAGTGATTCACAGTACCCTGTAGTTCACTGTACCCCCTACTCCGCTAAATTCTCTTTGAAGTGCTAATGTGTTTATTTTGCTTCATATTTTTAGTGAATTCCATTACCCGCATGTGAAGATAATGGGCATCAAATGCAAATTTTCTGAAATTCGATTTTTAAGAGGGTTTTATTAGTAGTGAATTTTTGATTATTTTTGTGGTGAAAATACAAGCTTAATAACGAATCTGTGATATAAAGGCACATGTTCATAGGTACATTTCGTACTGCTTTATATTGAAAAAACAAAATGTGACCTTCATAACCCCCGCTTCCCCTACGCTATGATTCGCCATCGTGCTTCAGTGTAAAGGACGTTTAAGAGAATGGTGCAAGTCTCAAGTTCGTTGAAAACCCTTATTTTTTTAAAGTTGCGAAAGTTAAATTTTTCGGATACCAAGTTCTTCCTACAACTATAATATTAAAGATATAGATTTTTTTCTTAATGAAAACTGTTCCTTAAAGATGATTTTAAAATTAGGTCACGAACAATTTTTCGAATTTTGAGTAATTACTTTTCGCGTAATTTTGCGTGAAAATACGTGCTGTTTTAGCATCACTGCTTTAAACAAGTTTTGAATTATTCACCTAATAATTCATTAATAAATAATTTTGCTGTTGATTTACTAAGAGATAAACACATTAATAGTAGCAAACTAGGAGGTGAGGTCATCAATGGATCTCAGTATATTTAGTTTTTCCTCTATCAGGTAAGAAGTTACTATTTCATTGTTTATTACTTTTATTTTTAGGACCTTTCTTACCCTTCATCTATCAACACTAGGCATGGGCAGTCTGGGTGATTGCCCGGGGCCCAATGATGGGGACTCGCGGGAAAAAAATAGTAAAAAATTGAAATTGAAAAATAAATTAGAAATCAAGAAAATCGTTAATGCCATTTTATGTTGCGGTAAAGTTGTTTGATATTTCAAAACATTTTCAATTAATTTTTTACCTTAAATATTGAATTATAGTCATTACTTTTAAGATAGAACTCTATGAAATGAATCAAATGATGCTAACATTAAAATAGACACCACTCAAATTCATATTTTTATTTCATGTGTTTAACAATAAGTAATTTTATTAAACATAAACTAAACACAACATTTTAAGATCACCATGGAAATTGTATTTGTTTCATCACTAAATACTTTTATTTAAAACTATCATTTAGGAATATTTATCCAAAAACTTATTCTAGCTTAAACTTTGCAATTGTTATGTTGAAATAAAATAACTTGTATAGTTTGTTGAGGCAACATTCACATTTTTTATTTTTTTGAGGTGGGGGGGACTATGCTTCAGCATTGCTCCCAGCTCTAAATTGTATACCTCGGGCACTGTCGTTCAACCCCTAAGGGTTGTTTTCAATACAATTCAAAAGTGTCATTATGCATAATTGCTTCAGGGAAACTCCGGTGTTTTATAACAGAAAGGTCTGCCCATAATTGCTTACTTAAATTGTCCATAATACTCACCTTCTCCTACAAACTGTACAAATATTGATGGCTTCTGAAAGAAATGGCCTGAGCACAAGTGTTTTATTTCTGAAGAGCTTGTAAATATGTAGCTATTATGAAAATTTGTCAGAGCCAGGTTTTTTATCATTAGGCATGTATTTATAACTTTTTTTTTTTTGTACGAGTATTTAAATCTTATAATAGGTAGCCTTTATACACAAGAGTATTTAGTTTTAAATATCTTGTGAAAGTGCAGCTATTTTGAAATTAAGCCTCAATGTCAGTCAGCTTTTGGCACCGTTCCCTTTTTTCACCACTCGGTTATTTGGCAGAATTGGGTAGATGTTTCATCCCTCTGATAGTGGATTTTCCCAGAATGGATGACTACCCTGGCCATGACCCTTCTGATTTTATCAAGCTATGCCTCTAAATATGAGTGGCTGCGTATTTTATGAAATAAATAATGATATTTCATGTTCTTCATACGCTTTCCACTAAGCTGTAAAGCTAGCAAAGAAATTTAGACTTCTAAAATTCTTCTGTGACATTGCAATTATTCTTTCATGACATGAAAATCTTTAAAATAATTCCTGCAATAAAAAATCCTGCTGACAAAAATTAAATAAAATGTATGTGATATACTGCAATTTGTAATTATGTGCTTGTTGTTGTCGAGTCATTAAATAAATATCTTTCAAGACATTTCATTACTTGATATGAATTTGAGGTAAATGTCATAGATCAACTAAACTATGTTTAATTAAGAGAATCTATGAATTTGTCTATGAATTCATTTCGTTAGTGTTCATTTTGTCAAACTGGCAATGATCCTTACAGAGCAAAATACAAAAATTATGATGTATTCATCAATAAGTAAGAGACAATTGAATTTTTTAACCAATTAACTTGTAATATATACTTTGAATGTGATGCGAATGAAATGCGGTAATAAATTTATGTAATAATAGAACTGTAGGAAAAAATACAAAATTACAATTACATTTTAATGAAGTGTCAAATATCTGAACATGTGATTCTCATTTTCTCCACAATGAATTACTGAATGTCTCTTAGGTCTTTTCCAGTATTCTCCTGTAGACTCTCAATTATACAGAATTGATGGGATCTGACCCTGCCCTACCACCCTGACACAAAAATACAGAATGTAATTTTGAGCCTAGGAGGTCATATTTTTGACTTATTGTGGTAGGAGAAAAAAAAAAAAGTTTATAGTGCATCATGTATGACATAGATTAATCATTAACATAAAGTATTGTACAATGTAACAAGTGATGTATTTCAGTTGTGAACAGCAACTCTTAACAAAATCACTGCACTTTTTACAAAATATACAACTCCTACTTTTTATAGAAAATAGGGACCAAATGTAATATAGTACACTGCTATAAAATAATAATTTCTCTGAGTTAAACTCACAAGCTTTTTAATTTTTGAAATAGTTAGGATTTTTTAATTTATTTTTCTTCTGGATGTCTATCCAACTGACATTTGCACAACTGCAAGACTTGAAAATGCAGACTTTGAACAGAATTTTGAGAATTGGAATATATGTTCTTTACATTTGTATTTGCTCATTGTTAAAGTTAATTATTAGTAAATAGGGATAATTGATGAGGGTACAGAATGAAATATAGAAATAATAAATAGCTGCAACTAAAATGATCTGTTTAGTCATGATATAAACAGTGTATACATCAATTAAAATTTGTCCAATGAATCGTTGAACCAAATCATGAAACCGGGATAAGATTGTTTGTATCTTGGCTTTGACGACTGAGTTGTCTGTTTCACCATGTAACTTACAGCACTTTTTCTGAATGATAATCTGAAAATCAGAACACATTTTTTCACTCACTTATCACTGTCATTCACAATGCTTCATTAATTATCCTGGACTAATTTGAGCACATCTTCTCTTCAACATTCTGGCAACATATAACTTACATTGACATATTTTTAGAACAGCATATTGATAACATACAATATTTCTGTATCAATTCAGCTGCTGCACTGCAAAAACACAAATCATCTGAAGATTTCAATTTCTGACTCAAGAAAACAATATAAGCGCTGACAAGTTTATTATTTTATAACAAACAAAGCATTTTAATTTATAACACTGGATTGTAAAAATATTTGAACCACAAAATACAACAACTTATATTTGATATTAATTGATTTTATGCATCTGAATTATTCATAGTCTGAATACCTAGACCCTTTTTTTTAATTCAAGATGACAAAAGAGGTGGCATAAATACCAGCATAATTGTTTCACATAAAGACATTACACACTTACAAAATAGCAGTACGTTTTGAAAGCAAGTATTTCCTCTATATAGTGGGTATCTTTGTTTTTATGTTTTTCATTTTCTTCTTGATTCTCATTTCGATTCTGAGATCACTGCTTAATGAGAATTAATATACTGTTTGTTTTTATAAAAATGTGTTATCTATTCAACAACTTTCTCATTAGATGTATTTCAGCTGTGAATACCAACTCTTTTATTCTTTCCAACAAAACCACTGCGTTCTTCACAATTATTTTAAACTTTGCACTGTGATTATGCAAGTTAGGGGAAATCACAAGTTCATTTCTATAAGTTCTTGTAAAGCAGACAAGCCTCTAAATAATACATATTAACAATGGTAATGTAAGCAAAGTCTATAACATTGAGTATACACGTCTCAATGCAAATGTAAGCCTGATGATGGGTAGATATCTTTTAAGAGGGATTGATTTACAGTGACATTAAACAAACACGGCTCTAAATACATGCTGCATGAACTTTGTCACAATAATAAAAGTACTACTTGAAGTAGTTAAACATATACAACAGGTCTACCCCTTCAATTGTTGACTAATATATTACATACATTGTTCATTTTTCTCAGAGGCTTCAAAATTTTGAATGTGGAGGAACACAATTATTTAAATTTATTTTAGCTTGTGTTCTTCAGAAATGTAGAGTTTGCATTGTCAAATCACAGTGGTGTTGCTTTAATGAATAAGTCAGTGTGACTTGTAATTTTCTTTTCTCAACGAATTGAGATGCAAAAGTGGTCTTGCGCAGAAATTTCCCACCCCTAGTTACCACATTCCTTGCATTCGAATGCAATTAAATGTGAAGTAGACTGAGACATAAAGGCAGAAAATTACAAAACACTGAAGTTGGATACTCTGATATACATCATATGGAACTCACATTCTTTCATTAGAAAGGAGTATGCTCTAACAACTTCAGCTGCAAGATGCAAAAACTAAATGACCTATTGTATTGCACTGATCCGGCCAAACTCCTCGTAACTTCTTTACAAGTACTAATAACACAATGTTTTGTACTGCTCATAATTTTAGCAGTTAGATGTAAGAATAATAGATTTCATTTCTTCTAGAAATATCTTCAACCTGAAGAATGATAGGTTCCAACAGAATATTAATCTGTTTTTATTACGTGTACCACATTTTGATATTTTCTCTGATAATTATTGGGGAGTGTATTTTCTATTATACATAATACTTTCTTTTACTAATCATGATTGTGTTTTTCCTATGTTGCAACAGTTTTTCTACAAGAAACTGAAGAAAATAAGGAAAAATACACTCAGAACATTTAGAGAGCAATAACTGTCAGGATGCACTTTACTGCATTGGGAAATAGCAGAGAATTTTGATTCAGTCTTTCATCTGCTTAATGGAATATATGCATAAGTACTGAACACAATATGCCATAATATGCCATGCATTTTCATAAGAAAAATGTACTAAAAAAATAAAATGTACACAAATGATTATCAAGATTCTCTTAATAAATAAAGCTAAATTTCTAATTAGTTAGGTTCTTTCGATTTATTTAAAAACATGAAGCATGGCAAACCATAAAATAATGTTTATTATTTAATTAACTTTTAAAAAATTGCTCTAATGGAAACGTTAATTTTTAGTTTCCTATCTGCAATCAATTACAAATTTACTGAAATAAAAGACTGATGAAGAGAATACTGGAGAAAATTTATTGTTGCAATGGCCGCACTATTCATATCCAATTAGTGTTCAGTGTGATCGTAATGATGTTTGTTTATCATTTAGTTACATCTTGTCATTTTTGTTTTATTTCATTTTACAATTTTTATTGCCTATGTATCTAAGTAATATCAGTGGTAACATCTGCTTCATAATGAACTAGATTTCATTGAACATATTGTTCAGTTTTACTGATGAGCAACACTTTAAAAACTTCTTGTTCTTACTCATTCTTTCACTTTCACACAATATAATTTTTATCTCAGAGCACTCTGCCAAACTTTTTGGAACTAAACTACACTAATCTACATTAATATCGTATATCTGAAACATGAAATTGAGTCTAGTCTGATGAGGATTCCTTCTACCCTTGTGAATTGAAAGTGGACATTTCCAGGATATAAGGATTAGATTTGCTTATTTGTTTAATTAAATACAGGAATTTTTTGAGACATTTGAATATTTCTTGCAGTCATATTATGCAGTTGAATTGCAATCATGATCAATTCATTACATAAATATACCTGGTGCATTTCATCAATATTTTTCTTGTTATCTCTAGTTCCAACATCCAATAATTATTGAAACCATCTAAGGAACAAGAAGATGCTCTCAACATAAAAAGACTAGAATATCAATAATATCTTTACTTTTATTGTTAATTATTACTGTGTTTAAAAACTTAACACATTGAAAATCAACCGAGAACAGGCTTTTCATGACCTTGATAGGGATGAATAATTTAACTTAATCTCAGTCATGAATATTTTTGTTTTCTATCTTAATGGTTTAAAAAAAATATATACATTTGTTAAAATTTTATTTTCTATTGAATCGATGAAAACATTTCCTAAGCCATACCATAGATATAACTAGAAATTGTAGTAGTAGTAGTAATAATAATAATAATAATAACAACAACAACAATAACAACTCGACGAGTGACAAACTTAGTGAGAAAAATGAAAATGTAAAAACGGGAAATTACACATGCTTTCGTAGATACGATTGAAAACAATATTTAACCATTATCTTGTATCAAATACTTACAATGAATATTTAGCCTATTGTATAGTGTTAGGGCACTATAATTATTAAAAGAAGGTGGAATGTAGTATAATAAGGAGTATTGCTTTATAATGATCTAATAAAATTTCTAATTCGTACTGAATTATTCAAGCATCACAAATTGATTTAATGTAATTAATCAATATTGCATAAACCAATTTACTTACTCTTCAGGGTCAATTCTTCAATAAATTTCTTCAAATATCAATATCTATGATTACTGTAAAAATAAAATGTCCTACATGCTATTTGTTGTATTCTTTGGAAATATTCTTTTCTTGAGATTAAAATGGAATGTAATCTTTCTCTTATTGCTCCTAAGACAGTTTCAGTGAATTACTTTCAAAAAATATTATCTTGGCATTCAAATGTCAAGAAAGAGTATCTGCAAATTTTAATGAATAATATTTCATAAAGGTTTTTATGGAGCATTGAACAGGAACTGGTACCATTTTAATAACAAAATCTGTTTTTAATTTAGAGACCATTTATACTTCCATAACCCCAAAATTTCAAAAAGTATAATTTATGTAAGCACCAGATGTGTCACACTGAAATGCGGCGCATGTTTTGGCTGTATATTCGCACCAAGTTTACATAGCCTAAGAAACTGCCCAGAGCAGCTGGAATTTAAGTCTTGTATTTAAAGTTTGGAAGTCAGTCTACATCTGACACACTGTGTCCAATATTTATCATTATTCTAAGAAATTCACTGCGTAACAAGTTGAACACTCAGATCACTTTCTTATCAAACACCAAAGAGTAAAATCATCAAAGAATAATGTTCATTTTTACATTTGGTATCTTGGAGTTTGCTGCCCTTACAAAATACGTTTGAGAAAGAAAAAAGTCTCTTTTTTAATCGTGTAGCAATCTCCTTTAAGAGCAAACACAATTAAGAGTTAATACATCAAACTCTAACAAAGAAAGAAGAAAAAGCAACAAAGAAATAAATGAACAAGGAAACAATACAATAGACATCACACTATACATATCCTGTATGTCAATATGCCATATGTTTAATCACTTATTGGAGTGGAGCATAGAGTACTATCTTTGGCATTCAAAGTAGAGGAAATGGCACTTGGAGTGTTGGAATAGTGCCTCAGGGAAAAAGGACTAGCAGAGTTCACCATCTGGCCAGGGCAACTTCAAACGGACAAGGTTGGCTGAGTTCCTCCTCTGCTGGCGAGCCACCACCCAACCGTGGATGGAAGAGAATATCACCTTTATCATAAATAGTGTGTTTTCTGCCATGTAAAGGGTTTCATTTACTTTATATCCGAATGTATTATAGTATTTTGGATGGAATCAACCAATCACAATAAACATTTTGAAGCAGATGTATTACACAATATTTTACAATCATCTGCAAATGTTAAAATTTTGCCCTGCTTTGAATTTTAATAAATAACTAAATGGGAACTGCCATGAACTTCAATGCATATGAGAAACAGGCATCATTACTCGAGAATTTAGTTCCTAAAAATGTCACAATTGACTTCATTTACCATTGGTATTTACAACAAATAGCAGAAAAATCACTTGCATTTGAGGTCTGTTTTCATGCTTTCCAAAAACTGGTTTCTTAATAAATACCACAGTGGGACTGAGCAAATATAGTTTCTTAAAATAAATTATCATGTGTTTAAAACTGTTTGGATTTAACCATTAAGTCAAAAGTTTCGTCAAGTTCGGTACATTTAGAAAAATAAACACTAATCATTGAATAATTTTGTGTATATGGTATTTCAGAAGAGTTTTACATAAAGATGTGAATCCAACTGATTTATTGTACTTATATTCGTTATCCAAATGTAATAAATCTCAAAGGGCATTCCTTTATTTGATAATATCAGTATCATGCTGATTTTATGGATTAACCTCACAAGGAAGTACTGATATTGTTAGTTTATGTGCAATTGCATATCAAACGAGAGGAGACAGTTCTATTGTCTTCTAATCTGAACTTAACATATATTATACATTGGTTGGGTAGGGTAATGACCTTGATCACTTACATTTACAGACATGATGCTTATCAAAGAAATTTATAATTCACAGTAACAACTTAATTTACAACAATATATTCAAATCTGAATTGAAATATTTCAAAATAATAAAAAATCATCATAAAATCTTTTCTGATTTGCAACATCCAGTCCTATTTTAACAGATACCTAATGTTGTTCTGGGTAGTATTGCTGAAAATCAGTCATACTATTTTCATGTCAAAATCAATATTTTCTTCATTATTTGTGTACTGACATATTGAAGTTATTATTTCAGTTATATAGAATGCTTTAATAACTCACAAATGCATTTGTTTTATATATACAAATATTATCAGCAGTTGATGAATATTGATTCCCCCCTCCCTCTCCCAAATGCAGTTTTTAAATGATTTTGATTGGAAAATTCTCAGTATATTAATTTTGTCAGTTATATGTGCTGATGAACAATTTTCCAAGGGATAGTTATGTGAATATCAAGGCACTTCAGTTGTTAGTTTTATGTGCTATCATTAGATGGGAAAATGGTGTCAGTATTTTCTCTTTTGAGACACAATAAATGTAAATTAAAGTAAATATGTAAGTAGATCTCCATGCATTCGTGACAATGGATATAGATACCGTAAACATTTCAATTTTTTTTCTGAATTCACAGAGATTGAACTTAACACATGTTACTACTTTCTGTGATAGAAGTTATAAAGAAGTATTGTTGCAAATGCAATTAATAGGAGACAATTATATGTTTATTTATAAAGCCTGTTTATCCATTTCAGGAGATTAAGTTATTGTGTATGCAATTTTCATTTTCAAAGGTTACATATGAGTTATTTAGAAGAAAGAATGAAGATCTCCAAATCTTATGTGTTCTTTGACAATCAAAAGTAAACAAATATTATGTTCCCACTGCATTTAGAATATTATACTTCTGTGGAAAAAAGTAGAAACAATGGTTTTCAATGTTAACATTACATTGGGTACACTTATTTATAGCATGAATGACGTAATCTTTTGAAAAGTTAATAAATTTTAAGGGAGGTGCAATGAAATTTCATCTCTTCAGTCTTGTATAAGGGGTTTTTACATTAAGGAATGCATTATTTGGATCAAATTTATAAACACTAAAAATTTAAGTAGGTTCAGCACTGTTGATTCCAAGGCACTATTATTTTATATGCACAATGGTAATAAGGTGATTTATCACTGTTTTCCTGAGACTTGATTTTGTGATTACAAGTATTGTTACAAGTTGAACAAATGTAACAACTCAAAAGCGTGTGGAGCGTTATTAGAAATGATGAAAATAAGTGAAGTAATCACATAAGTAGATGAAAATCACAAGACATTATAGTATTATTCTATTTTTTACTTTGTCATCAGTATTCCATGTGGGAGCAGAGAGCTTAAACGTACAACATAGATCTATTAAGGAAGATCAATTCAAGTTTCATTGTGACAATATTTGACCCAACAACTTGGAATAGATCACATTTTACTGAAAAGAACTCAATTATGTTGCCTTGAATTTCATCCCGTTGCAAATTATCAGGTAAAGAAGGTTGCAGAATGCACTTCATTAGTTCATCAAAGTTGATCAATGTATGATGTGTATTGTTAAGACAAATGTTAATGGATATTTTAAAAATTCGTTAATCTTTCGATATTTTGTTTGTAGCTATTTATGAATTAATCTGGTGTTATTGGAAATGAACTAATCTGAAACAACAAAAGTGACTGGATGATTAAATCAATCTAGAGAAAGGCGAGTTTGTAATTATAATTTTAGAACTAAAATGGATATAATCTTTATTTCATGTGATAAACATTATTGTTGCTATTATTTTCGCATGAATAAAAAGGATACAAAAAGAATAGTAAAAAAAGTAGGTTAAAAGAAAGGGGCTTAAATTTTGAGCAAATTTTTATAAACTACACAATTTCAGTACTGCAATAGATTCAAACGTTCATTGAAGAGTTTCAAAGTTCTGAACAATCTTTAAAATTTTATTTTGTGATCTTCGGAAGTGTATTTGCTCAGTCCAACAGATTATCAGTTACCGTTCTTTGCAAGGCCACAAGTGCACCAATGCAAACTGTATGATCAAGGAGATAAATGACGCCTTTCCTGAGGCTCGAAGATGCCATTCACGAAACTAATTACGTATTATTAATCGAGCATGTTAAACCGAGCGGTCCTTCCCGCATTTCGTTTAAAATATGTGACAACCACTATGTCCACTGCCCAGAGCCGCAACTCCGCTGTTTTCTGTTCTGTTCGGCCAATTAGCACCCGGTAGCATTCGCTTCGTCTGCCTGCAAGGAATAGTCAGTGACGTGCTGTTGCAGCCGGGAAACCTACAAAGACAACTGTTTCCGTCAGCCGAACATCACAATCCGCAGACGTAGAGCCGAGGTACCGAACAACGAGTCTCGAATCGCATCTCTTGCTTCCCGTAACCGATGCCAAACGGTGTGGACGCCGGGATCAACGAAAGACGGTGACGGACATGCGGGAGGGTGTTTGCGGTCGCCGACTGTTTCGAAGGAGAAGGAACAAGCTCTGGCGGGAAATCGACAGCCCCTGGAACAAACGAGCCTCGCGTTCGCGGGCCGAAGGGGCTGCTGGGACGCGCTTCGCGAGCTCGAGCGCAGAGGCGGCAGCGCTCGTAGCGGCGGAGGCGCGCACTGCGGGGCGGGGGCTCGCCGGCGTCAGACGCGCGCAGCCGCGGGGGCGCGCCACTGCTGCAGCGGCGTGGGCGCGCGTACGCCCCGCGCCCGCCGGCCCCCGCCGCCGCCCCCGCCGCCGCCTCCGCCGCCACCGCCACCGCCGCCACCGCCGCCACCGCCGCGTCACAGCGTCGTCACGTACTGCTGGCACGGCCGGCCTTGCCGCAGGGGTTTGCCGAGCGAGAGCCTCACCAGCAGCGTGGAGTAGGGCGGCGCGGGGGCGGGCGGTCAAGCCGTCGCCGCGGCGGTGGCCGGGGGCGGGGGAGGCGGGGGCGGTGGCGGCGGAGGCGGCGGGCCGGCGACGGGCACGGCGGTGGCGGCGGGCGGCGGGGCGGGCGCGGTGGCGGGGGCGGGCGCGGGCGCCGGCGCCGGCGCGGGCGTTGCTGCGGCCGCCGGCGCCGCCGCCGCCGCCGCTGGAGGCGCCACCGTCGCGTTGGCACCGCAAGCCTTGAGCTCCGTGAAGATCTCCGTGAAAAAACCCGGCTCGGCGTTGATGCGCAGCATGTTGCGGCTGAGCCGGTTCACGATGAGCAGGCAGCGGTCCCAGAACTTGTCCTTGTCGTCCTCGACGAGGAAGGGCTTGAGCGGGTAGGAGATCTCGTTGCCCATGTAGGAGTAGGAGAGGTAGAGGCAGGTGAGCACCACCGCCTGCAGCTCCTGCTCGCAGCGGAGCTCCTCGTCCTGCACCAGTTCGCGCACCAGCATGTACACGAACACCACGTTGGCCGGGTTGATGAACGCCACGTCCTGCGCACACACCACACGCACCAATCAATAAAACGTTTCCATGCAGACATACTCAAACATCTACGTTATGGTATAGATAGTGTTACGAAATGAAAATATAGAACTTGATACAAGTGTATCGACTCGTAAGAGATAGAACAATTGAGATATGAAGTGGGTTGCTATGGAAGCGAATTTTGTTTGAGAGAGGGTGGCTAGAGATCGAAAGATATGGAAGCATGACGACTAAGTCGTGATATTTGAAGTGAAATACTTGTTTAAATACCCAATTAGTGGTTCTTGATTGGCGAAACCTGGGGAAAGGTGTTAGATATAATTAATCGGTGGTTCAAGAATACATAACAAGATATCTGCGGACGCGGAGCAGTAACAGTTTGCCGATTAATTAATCATCCAGAAATTCCAAACAATATATTTTCTTTTTGTTGAAACTTTGTTTTATTTGAAAATCTTCAAGGATGAGGAGAACGGACAACGACGTTGACTAAGTGGAGAGGAGCGGCAGCTGAAATTATATTGCAAATACCCACGATCGCAGCGCCTACGGGAGCATAAACTGTTGCGGGACATAAGTCGCTAGACAGCTTAGAGCAGAAGTCAAAAGATGGCTTTAGAGCCTACATGGTATATGCCGGACAAAACCAAGCTTGAAAGTTTGTTTAGGTGCTGTTACGTATGAAGCGACAATGTTTGCTTTCTGTGAAAAAGCATCATCCCTCTTATATGGATGTACAATCTTGGTTCACCAGGTAGATTTGAACGAGAGGTCCCCAAGAATATTAACTCCAAAATGACTATGAGTGGACGTACAATGTTTGTGAAGCCTTTGATATGTGAGAAAGAAGCAGCTATCTGGTCATTTGAGCGATTATTTCTGTCACGTCTATCTACGAAGATAGAACTCCAAATGTGAGAATGGTAGCCGAAGGTAAGGTAAACCAACGTACGTGTCTAGAAGGCCTCCTACTGCTTGGATGTGTCGACCGGTTCCTGATCTCGCATACAGTAGAGACTTTTTACATTGTTTGCGCTTAAGTTCTGAAACGAAACCTAGGAACAAGAGAGCTCAAGACGACGTGCGCAAAATATCCCCTCATGCGTGAAATACAGTTTTTTGAAATCAAATTAAATCAAATCAAATGTCGTGGATTATTTTTACCGAGAACATCTGGAGGTAAGCAAAATAGACCGGGCCATCATGCAACCGATCGACGCAGGCGACTGGATGCACGACATGCATTACCTAACAGTGATGCAACATTACTAACAAACCATGTTACCAAACAGTGATGTTCAACTTTAAAAAAATACTTTAATAATACATCGAGCAAAAACAACCGAAGTTTTTAAACATAGATTTTTTAAATGTGGTTTAGTAATCTCCTACATTAAATTCGCACGCAACAAAATTAAATTTCATGGTGACCTTGTTTATTAATTTATAACTGAGATTTAACTAAAAATAAAGTTAAAATATTAATAAGAACACAGAAAAAACTAAGCCTCGGCCCGTCTCAAAAGGTCAAAATTTAGTTCTCCAAAGAAAAGGGCGGGAAGGCCATGGCACATGCATAGACTGCCTTTCCGTTTGCGGAAACGCCTCCTGTATTATTTCAGTAATATAATACCTTTTGCGGCTCTCACTCGCAACCAACCTTTATAAATGAGGTCTCTAAAGAATATAATTTCACGGAGAGGTGATAAATTGGACTTTGACTTTAAAAATATGAAGCATTTATTTAAAAAAAAGCTTCTAAATATTCATGTAAAATGCACCCCGCAATACTTGACCAGATTTATGAATCTATATCGTTAAATAACTCCTAAACGAACCGTTTTAGGGTCTTAAAAACTAAAATATTGAGACCGAAGGTCCTCGCACCGTATTCTACAGGATAAGATCAGGGTTCTTGAACATTCTATTACATTTTTGCTGATTCGACGCTTCTCGATTATACCCCACATGTTCAGAGCCTGTAGAATCTGCAACTGTATGTAAAATTAATTACTTGATATTCTACGCGATTGAACTACACAGGTGTACCTCTCTGTTCGGTAATAAAGTTAAATAAGATTAGTTTGTATCGAAAAAAGTGTATTGTATTGTTATCAATTACAAGGAGACATATAGAAGAAGTGAGGGAGGATAACAGGGTCTTGAAGAAGAAGATTACTGGCTTAATGTGGAAATGGAAAACAAAGGGAAGAGGGTGGGGTTTAACACGCGAGAGTTCTCGCACGGGTACGCTAGTACGAGGAAAAGCGAGGAAAGATTGGGGTCATCTCGGGCGAGAGAGATAGTCTGCTCGATGAAGGTGGCGTTTGTTTGGTTCGATCACGTAAACTGACGGAGGAACCACCAGCTATATTTTAACTTTTACAAAATTGACTATAGCAATTTGTATTAACAAATAAAACATTGCAGTCTTAATTGTTTAAACACTCAGTGCGGCTTTAGATTATAAACGTTTCCTTCCCTTTTCTTCATGTAATTTAATGTTTTATGAATCATCAGTTTTTATTGTTATTATTATTATTGTTATTATTATTATTATTATTATTATTATTATTATTATTATTATTATTATTATTATTATTTTAGCAATATTATCACCATTATATTATTTGCGTGGCATTTATTACCTTATTTATATAATTAACTGCCACCGGGTTACACCCAATTGCAGTTTAAATACATTTATCTTAATTTAAAACATTGAAAATGTAAAATCATCGAACACAAAACATTTTTAAAAACATCGGGTTTAATTCCTTGATGTTTAAAATAGCGAAGTATCCATAAAACATTGATGTTTTGACAACATCGACGTCGATGTCGCATGTCTGTTCTCTAACTGCTCCGTGCCGAACTATACGGCGTGAATTGGCGACATCAGCGCCGGGAGGTGACGTCACAACAGCAACGCGCTTGGCAGCCGTGTACTGCGGGTTGCCGCAGTCCCTGCTTCACGCGTAGCAAATAGTGATGAGTAGGGGGCGGATTTTGATGACCTAATACATCACCAAAAGTGATCAATAAAATGCTCTTAAAATGCTTTAAAAATGCCCTAAAACCATAGAAAAATGACATAAAAATATGATAAAAACCAGTTCGAATGAACATCTCATCTCAAGTTGTTGGATACGTTATTATAATTAATCGATGTTTCTTCCAGTCGTTCGAGTGAACTCAGCTGGCCAACTTTTGGTTTGGACTGTTCAGGAAATCTCTGTCTTTAGTTATCCCTAAATCGGCCGAACCGGCAGTGGCGCTGATATACGCCACAAGAATTACATACTCACAACGGCTGTCAAAACAATTTCGGAGCGAACAAATAGAATAGGCTACTGAGTAATTCCACGAAGAACATTTTTATCTCGTAAATATTATTTGAAGCAATTGCCATTCCAAATGACATTAAAATCGATAAAATCAGCAAAAACTGCATTAAAAATTACGGGAAAAGGTAAAATATGACTTATTAGTCGAACTCGACAAAAAATGCAAAATAATGATCTATAAGAGTGGGTCATTTCCTTTTGTCATAACAGAAAATGAATTTCTGTCCTAAACGGCAATGTTCTGAAGTGAAATAAAAAAATGACATTTCATTAAAATCCGCCCCCTAGTGATGAGACATCGACAAAAAACATCGATGTTCAAAGAAACCTCTGAGATCAAATTCGTGCGTAATAAAATTGAATTTGACCGTGCCCGTGTATATAAATTTATATTTAAAATTTAACTGAAAGTTTAAAAAACGCTTCTCTATGTGCCAAAAACGAGGGACGGCGAAGGAAGTATCATGGTAACAGGATCACCTCGGGCGATTGATTGATTGATTTTTTCGTGTTTCCGGGCGTGTCAACTGCTATGGTCATTAATCCCGTTAGTATAGTGCATGTTTTTCTCGGGAGATGGCGGTGATCTTCCCCCGCTGAGGATGGTGATCCGGCGCCGACCTACCACGGCTAGTGGGGTTTCCCCAACCAGGACTCTCCCACCAGCGGGGGGCACCGCCCCAGCCGGGACAAGCTCTAAGCTCCTGACCGGTCTCCCGGGATATGTAGTGTAGTGCATGTTAGTGTAAGTGTGTAGAAAGGAAGAATAGGACCAGGAATGGGAAGGACAGATCGCGCGTCCGTGGCCCGTTTGATAGGGTACTGCTGCGGCATTCGCCTGGTGTTGATCGGAGAAACCACGGAAAACCGATCAGAGCAGCCGGCCGCTAGAATTCAGACAGCGACTGAATTCGACCTAGCTGAAAAGCTAGTGTCGAAAATCCTGCCGCCGTCAGGACTCGAACCTAGGACCTCCCGGTCAGAGGCGCTGTAGTGACATCAGTTGATGCACTGAGCTACCGCTCCCCGGTACCTCGGGCGAGGATAGTCTGTCTGATGAAGGTAATGGAAATTGAGTCCGTGTGGTTCTGTACTAGAAGTTTGGTAGGGTAACTGGCATTCGCCTGGTGTTGATCGGAGAAACCACGGAAAACTACCGATCAGAGCAGCCGGTTACACCTCTCCAGACAGCGACTGAATTCGACCTAGCTGAAGAGCTAGTGTCGAGAAATCCTTGCCGCCGTCAGGACTCGAACCTAGACCTCCCGGTCAGAGTGCGGCGCTGCAGCGACATCATTTGACGCACTGAGCTACCGCTCCCGGTTTCTGTGTTTTGTTTCCTGACTAACTCCAGGCGGGTGAAGAATCTGAAACTGTGGATTAGGACACGATCGAACTGCGCACAGTCACAATTACTGCATGCTGTCTCGCCTTCCATTCTTAATCCACAAAGACGTTCTGTACTCCCAGTAACATACAAGATGGTTTACAAATGTTACACGCTTTTTCTAGGTGCAGAGTTGGTATAGGTTCATGCACGTTTTTGTGCAGAAAGTTCGCCCTGCACGCTGCAATTGCGTGGTTTTTGTAACTCGAGATCTTACGGAGGCAGAAGTATTAAAGCATAGGAGGGGGAATCTCACCTTATATAGTTAAATAAACAAAAAAAACGGATTTGTTACGAAGAAATACAGCGTAGTACAACATTATTTTGTAAAAACAAAAAATCAGAAAAGAATAGAATAATAATCAGTAGGAGAGGACTGAGCAGGCTGTGCGCACGTACGTGCGATAAACCAACATGGGAACTTATTTGCCAACCCGCCTTTAGGGTATGCTCAGGCAGAGCAGGGGTGGAAGGTGATAACTAGGGGGCGGATTTTAATGAAATGCCATTTTTTCTTTTCACTTTAGAAAAATGCTGTTTAATACAGAAATTAATTTTATGTTATGACAAAAGAAAATAACCCATTTTATACGAATTCTTTTACTTTCCCTTGATTTCGAATAATGCCATTTTTTACCTTTTCCTGCCATTTTTAATGAATTTTTTGCTGATATCATCCATTTTAATACCATTTTAATGGTACTTACTTGAAATAATATTTACGAGATGCAACAAATGTTCTTCACAGAATCCCGAGTACCTTTATCTGGTGGCGTATTTGATTTCTTCGCTCAGAAGTTGTAATGTTAGCCTTTTGAGGATGTAATCTAAGGCTCCTGTGACGTATATCAGCGCCATTGGCGGTTCAGCCGATTTCGAGATAAATTAAAGATAGAGATTGTCTGGTAAAGGATAGTCGAAACCAAAAGTTTGAAAGCTGAGTTCACTTGAACGAATGGAAGAAGCCTCGATTTCGTCAGTAACATATCCAATAGCTTGAGTGGTTCATGCGAACTGGTTTTGATAATTTTTTTCGTAATTTTTATTTTTATTTTAGGGCATTATAAAAACATTTTAAGAGAATTTCATTGATGATTTTTGGTGATGTGTTTTAGGTCATCAAACTTCGCTCCCTCATGAAAATATTTTGCTAATGAGCGTGTGACGGGAAATCTTTAATACGGAAGTTGCACGTAAACAATGTTTGACATCTCGTTGCTGATTGGTAGGAAATTCACCCTGCACTGGTGAATGGCAGATACACAAGGGACGACCTGCTCACTCGATATTTATCCAGATTTTTGACATTATTGCTTAGCTTTGACGTGAGTGAACGTGCATTGCAGTTACCACGCAACGTCGAACCTCAAGGACGTCAAATCGAGAAATTTCTGTAGACAAAGTGGAACTTTTAAGACAAAAATTTTTCGTATTGGCGAAGAAGAAGAAGAAGAAGAAGAAGAATAAGTGGAATTCGAACGTAAACGAACTACCTCACTGAGTTGTTTTATCAAAATCGTACAGATGAAGAATAAGGAAAGGAGAAAATGTAATTTATATATTCTTTGAACTTGTTTTGTGCCCCCTAAAAATCTGGATTTGCTACAGGTAGTTTTCTGCTTGTTTGTTGGAAAACATGTGTGAGAAATATAACATTTGAAAAAATGATTGGTGAAGGTGGTGGGAAGATATTGAGTAAAGACAGAATCTCGCGAGGTCCGGATACCCTACATTCTGTAAACTCCATCCACTCCAATTTGAATTTATTCACTGGAATCTGAAGGCTGGTAACGGACAGTAGTGCAAAGTGAAGCCGTCTGTCGCACTCCTATCGAATTCTGCCGATCGCCCGCACCTATGTCACTTTGCCAGTGGCAAAGTGAGTGCAGTGGCTTTGCCTATCGCCCTTTGCCTTTCACACTAAGCCTGTCACCAGCAGACCGGAGCACCAAGCCTGTTACCAGGACCATTCAGCGGGTTCTTTGAGTGACTATTAGCACAGAGAGTTAAGTGAAATAAGTTGTCTGACTACCACCATGCAAGATAAATGTAACCCTTTTGAGAAACGTTCTAACATTAAAACAGCCGTTTCCCATCAAAATTGTCCCAGGAAAAAAATGCCCCATCAAAAAAATGTCACAGGCGGAAGCTGTTGGGAATATTTCCCTTCCATACCAAACAGTCGCAAGATAGCCAGGTGAGTTCCAGCGAGGACGTGGAGCAACCAGTGTCAAGCAACATACGGGACCTGTGAGTGTAGTCACAAATCGTTCCTTGCGTTGCTGATCGCAGGTTGCTCCACGTCCTTACTGGAACTCTCCTGGTTATTTCGCGACTGTCCGGTATGGAAGGGAAATATTCCCAACAGCTTTCACAAATTTTCTGTGAAATCATACTTCCTGAAATAACGGCTGGCTGCGTTGATGTAGGAGTGTAGCTTGAATTCATTGCGCATGGCGGTAGTCAGAACGGTTCTTTACATACCAAGAAAATAAAAAAGCTCTTCTATAACGCCAACACGTAAACAGTAAGTGGCGGATTTAATGGCGAATATCCTCTCGTTGTATTTCGTCATGTTAGACTCAACCGCTTAGAAAATGGAGCCAATCAGCAGGCGAATTGACAAACACAATGTGTCGAGTGTTTCTTGGAAGATGAAAGAAGTCAGAATGATTGATTGATTGATTATTTCGTATTTTCGGGCGACGAATCGTCGTAGACCTGAACAAATTACAAATTTATACGACCCGTATATTAGAGAAAATAGCTAGCCGAACGAGAAAAATCCCAAAACAAGATTACATTATTTCAATTAAATATACATTTCAGGTGGATCGCATAGGTATCTATCGAAATCAGAGATACTACTCTCATGACGGGAGGCTGTATTGCTTTCTTCCAGTCTCTACGCACATAGAAAAGTCGTAATTCAAATCGTAACCCATGTCGATCGGGTTTTTGTCCAGTTTCCCTCATCTATTGAGCAAATGCTGAGATGGCCCCTTGATTTGCTTCTGGACGTAAATGTAGCTTCACTATGCGCACGTTTTGTTGAGCTTTCCTTTTGCTTGTAGTTGTAGTAGAGCTTAGGGTGAGTTTCTATTTTATTAGCAATACAGAAAAATCAAATCTGTTTGTTCGTTTACCGTTACAAATAAGTTTTCTATAATTCGGCAACGAAAATATCTAGTTTTTGAAATGTTAATCTCTCGCTTTTTTTAAATTTGTTATTATTATTATTATTGTTATTATTATTAATCTTTCAACTATTAATAGTTAAATTGTTGGGAAGGGATTCTGAAACTCAAGAAAGCGTGCGCAGTTGATTTTCTCCCCCATACGTCACACACAGTTTTAGACTGTTTTTGACTTAATAAATAAATATCCAAGTGTAAATAAATATTAGTAATTATTTCAATTATAATAAAAATAATAATTATTTCAATTATCAGCCACACAAGTGAAGTGGGTGTATTACACAACTAAGTGTGCGCGTCACCTACGTCTTTCCACAAGCCCTGGCGGGGTGTGTGTGTGGGGAGGGGGCAACGAAAGTGAGAGCGCGCGAGGGGGGTCTGGTGGTTCGTTTGTGAGGAGAGGGGGCAGGGGGCGTTGGTTGCGACGCGAATTGACGCGGCGGTGGCGGTGGCAGCGGCAGCGCCCCACATCCGCCCTGACCTGGAAGCGGCTGGCGCTGGCCCCGCCACACCCCGCTCCACCCCTCCCCGCCCCGCCCCGCCCCGCGGCCGAGCGCGCATCGGAAATCCATAGGGCTCCGTCGTCCTGCCCCGCCCGACGCGCCGTGCCGCGTCGCGCCGCACTCGTTGCCTTGGGTAGCCGCAGGTTCGTTACCCCACTGCAGGGCCCTTTCGCTGCCACGAGACGTGTACTTGCGTTTTGGCAAAAGTAGGATGGAAAACTCGTAATTTTTGTAAATAAAAAAATAAAATAAAGAAATTGTGATTATATTTAAATACTTGCTGGAAGCGGAATCTCAAGGGACCAGTTTTTTTTCCGTATTAGAAAAGATTCTGCATTTTGCAATGTACTCGTAATACTGGACCATTTATGTTTTTTGTTCACATTAGATAGATTTCCGCATTATACACGTTCCATATTTAGTAACTTTTACTGTGCTAGCAAAATACCCGGCGTTGCTGGAGTTTTCTTCATATCCAATCCTTGTGAAATACCTCATTGTATCGCTTACAGATATGGCACGCAGGGTGTCATGAGGTTAAAAAATAACATTGTCCATTTTGTTAAAATAAACCCGAGCCACTCAAAATTTATGAAAGGTTCTTACATATGGTATTCATTATCAATGTAAAATATCAATTAAGAAACTTTTTAAACAGTTAATATGTGGAAAATATTCACTCACACTTCACTGTTACGACTTGTCAAGCAAAGCTCCAGTGGAAAGCACAATTTGAAAATCATAGAATCTTATTTACATGATCTTACGTACCGCTACTGGCCTCTAGTGTTATATATTAGGATCCATCCTGCTCTTAGCGACACGCAAAAATAATCGTGGTGCATCTACCAACATATTATTTAAATTATTTTTTTCCGCATTTGTGTGTAATAATCTTTACCAAACTTTGCAAGGCCAATGCGACAATTCTGAAGAAGAGATTGTATAAATTTCATATCTATTCATGCATTACTTTGTGTGGTATCGATGCCGGTTACATGTCGTTGAATTAACTTTTATTAGATAGATAATTAACTTAACCCTTGCAATTAATTCTCACAAAAGGAGGAACTGTAGAAAAATTTTCAACACAAGAGTACATTTGTATTAATCATAAAATCGAGAATCCCAAAAGTATTGTTTCATGTCTTCCACTACTTATTCTTCTATGCTAATGAAATGAGGGAAGTCTATAAATTTTGGAATACAAATCACTATTTAGAGTTTATTAAACATGTTTCTGAAAAGTAACTGAAATATTATATTCACCAAGATCTATACATTAGTTATTACAAGAATTTCTGCTATCCTGTTCCTGTTGTATGGCTCGACAACCCGCTACGGGCCTTTGCCGACTAGCGGTGACCCAACCTCTCGGCAATGGGATAAAAGTTATCACAAAGACATCCTTTCACCGTATATACTGGCCTTCATAACCTAAGAGTGGACTTCATCGTTCCACTGAAATAGCAATTGGGACATTTGTAAGCAAAGCGCACAGGTATAATTGGCCTCGGCTGGGAATCGAACCCAGGATGCGCCGTGCAAAGCAAGCACGGTAACCAACGAACCATCGAGAGAGGCAATTCTGCTACCTACCTTTTGTTAAAAACGTAATCAATTACACAATTGATTCACTGAAAATGTATTGTACGTACACATCCATGTAAATTGATTGCTGGACATTGCCTATATATTCACACATTGATCTTTGAATTTAAAAACAATTAAACTCCGAACTTTAGAAATCTCAGTAACTTTGCGTCACCTAATATAACTGCACGCTCACACACTGGCTCGCGCTACACGAAACCAAGGTACAAGTATAATCTTGCATCATGGACGAAACGACGAATGCTTTCGAAAGATCGACAAGAAAATCCCAAACAAAACGACTATGCCCAACGTAATGTTGCTGGTCATGAAAATGACGCTATGATTGATTGATTGATTGATTGTTAGTGATTCCGGGCACGTCAACGACTAAGATTGTCCCGTAAGTGTAATGCATGTTTTTATCAAGAGGCGACGGTGATCTTCCCCCACTGGATGACGAGATCCGTCACTGACCTACCGTAGACTAGCGTGGGTTTCCCCAACCAGGTATCTCCCACTAGCGGGGCGCCGCCCTACCGGGAACAAGCTCTAAGCTGCCGACCAATCTTCCGGCATGTGTGGTAATGTAGTGCATGTTAATGTGTGTGTGTGTGTGTGTAAAGAGTGAGGATAGGGCAAGGAAGAGGAAGGAAAGATCGCACGCGGCCCGTGGCCCGTTTGTTACGGTAATTCTTCCGCATTAGCTTGGTATTCATTGGAGAAAACAGGGAAAACTACCGATCAGAGCAGCCAGCCGCTAAAACTCTCCTCCAGACAGGGACTGAATTCGACCTAGCTGAAAAACTAGTGTCGAAAATCCTGCCACCGTCCGGACTCGAACCTAGGACCTCTCGATCAGAGGCACTGCAATGGCATCAGTTGATGTACTGAACCACATCTCTCGGTAAATTGTCGCTATGAGCAAATGACGGCACATAATCATTAACTCTATCAATATAGATTTTTCGATTTAAACTGTATTTTTAAATTTAAATAGACATTTATTCATATTGATTATCTAAAGTCGAACTATATTAAACTGATATCAGTTTCTTAATAAGATTTAATAAAAAAACAACTAAGAAGAAGCTGTTTGAGAAAAGCCTGGCGAGTTAGGACAAAAATTAAGATGATGAAGGAAAGAACAGTTGAATTGAGCGAGGTAGTAGGGAAAGAGGCAACCTCTTACTAGGTAGTTTATTGGACAACGTCGATAATCAGCTCACAATATACAAAGTCTTAGGCAGTATCTGTTGGTGTATTACATATGACTCTCATTCACTCCCTCTCTTTCTTAAACCAAATAAAAATATATCGTAAATAAACATAAATTCCCATATTCTGACATCTCGTTACGTCACAGCTTTAATAAGTCTGGAGAACTCAGCTTCAAGAAATGTCATTTTAAAAAGCGCTTCCCATCTCATTGGTACACTGAACAGTTTGTCATCCTCTTCTCGTTCCATTCCTTCTTTTAAGCTATTGACTCATTGTGAAAACAAAAATACTTTTCTTCATGTATTCGCATTTTTAGAGTTTTAGTGCTTCCGTACCATCTTTTTATTAATAATTTTCTATGTAATTAATCTATTACAAGTTAGAGGTATTTGCCGTTTTTTATTTATTAAAATCCACCCTTTATTACTGTTTATTAAAATTTCTGCAACTTTATTTATTTGGAATAGTTAATTTTGATCTCAGAATTTACACAAGAGTAAACACGCCGCGTTTTGATAATGACACATGTGGTAGAGTCACAACATTCTCAATGACTGAGGCAGCTGGCTCAGTGCATCAACTAATGTGCTTCTGACCAGGAGGTCATAGCTTCGAGCCCCGACGGTGGCAATATTTTCGACACTAGCTAGGCCGAATTCCAAAAATTATTTTTTTAAGTTAACCTGTCAGATGGTCCCTTCGACAATGTGACAGTCATTCTGCGAATATTCGACCATTTCAGCTAGATCGAATTGAGTCGCTGTCTCGAGGAGAATTCTAGCGGTCGGCTGCTCTGATCGGTAGTTTCCCGTGGTTTCTCCGATTAAAATCAGGCGAATGCCGCAGCAGTACCCTAACAAACGGACCGTGCGCGATCTTTCCTTTCTCTTACTTACCCAATCCTCACCCCTTACACACTCACATACTATTACATGCATTACTCTACACCACATGCCGGGAGATTGGTCGGGAGCTTAGAGCTTGTTCTGGCTGGGGCGGTGCGCCGCTGGTGAGAGATACTTGGTGGAGAAAACCTCGCTAGTGGACGATAGGTCGCCGCCGAATCTCGCCATCCAGCGGGGGAATATCACCACCACCACCACCACCACAACATCCCGTTGTAAAACATGCACTACACTTACGGGATTCATGTTCTCAGTAGTTGACGCGCCCGGAATCACTAACAATCAATCAACGATATCTCGCCAAGTGCCAACCATTGTTTAGAGAATCTCTTCTAGCAATACCGGTTCTGATGACTCCCCCTGCAGCGTTACTGACCACGTGATCCTAAGGCCTAAGTGCCGACGGTGGCGGCTTATCGAATACGAGACTAGGTCGAATTCAACTACCGTCTGGAGGAGAATAAGCAGCAGGCTGATCTGATCATTACCTCTCACATGAAAATCTGTCAGTCGTCGAGATTTCAGAGTGGAATGTGTGGGTATGTAACCAAAACAATTGGTCTGGTAATTGTTAAGTAAGTTGGGAGATGAAGAACAAACCAACGTTTTCTCACTCTTAGAAATCTGTCCAACCGTTCAGGCTGTACACAGTGATAAAGAAAATCATACCACACACAAACTCCCCACAGACTTTACTCTTGTTTTCTGCTTCGAGCAATGGGCTAAAATCACATGGAAGTTCTTCCCCTGATTCATTTATTATTTCGAGATCTTGTATGGTTGTTTTGTTTCGATAATTTTCTGACAAATTTTAATGGAAAAATAACTTTTTGGAAAGTGGCTTATTTTCGGTATGCATTGATACCTTAAGTTATTCCTCAAAGGCAAAAATTTTTTGTAATGTAATTTGACATTATATTAACAGCAGGGCTTAAAACCATTTTGTTGCGGACTCATCTATGAAGTTAGTAGTATATAGATTATGAGTTTGTAACCTTCAATGTTTTTTGGTCAGGAATTAATTGTCATGTCGGCCAAACTACAAACATATATAGAAAAACGAGAAATATATCAAAATGGTCTTCTCTGATCGGTAGTTTTCCATGGTTTCTCCTATCAACACCATGAAAATGCCGGAGAAGTACCCTAACAAACTGGCCAGGGACCGCGCACGATTTCCTTCCTTTTCTCTATTTTATTCTCACCCCTTAATTACACACACACACTCATGTGCATTACACTACCAAACATGTCGGGAGACCAGTCAGGATCTTAGAGCTTGTCTCGGTTGGGGCGGGGCCAGGCTGGTGGGAGATACCTGGGTGGGAAAACCCCGCAAACCGATGGTAGCCCTGCGTCGAATCTCGCCATACAGCGGAGGGGGATCACCGTCACCTCCCAAGATAAAAACCTGCACTACACTGACGGGAATAATGACAGTAGTTGACGCGCCCGGAAACACTAATTAATTAATCAATCAATCAAATGGCTTTCATGAAACACAAAAGAAACCAGAGCTCTTGGATTTGAAATGCAAATACAGAAATCGAATGAAATCTCTTCTTTTATTACGCGTGGCACTTCAAGAATGAATCAATTCGAAGAATCAATTCAGCAAGAGGTCTTTGTCAGTTATTCCCAAGAATTTAAGACAAGAACAGACTTCTGCGATAACATGCAAGGAACTCTTGTGCCAAATTCATGCAAATATGTTACGGTATTCTTCGGATGGAAATGTTTTCCCTGTATTGTACTGGTCGAAATTTTCCCTTTTTTGCAAGCTGATTTCATTAATAATCTAAACATTTTTTTACATAACTATTACTAAAAAGAATGTCCTTCGTCGGACACTTGTAATCTGTTACACAAAGTACTTGAAACATACGACTCTAGACATAATACGTTTTATCTGCACCGTAGCCTCTCGTGTGATCAGCGTGGTAGCTTTCCGTGAGGCGATGCCGGATTCGAATCAAAAATATAGCTGGAGCTTTCTAATACAGTCGCCTCACTTTCTATAGCTGTGTGACGAAAGAAAAGCTCAGGCAGGCCACGTTTGCTGCTAGACAGGCCAAGATACGGTGATGTGAAAATGGCGTGCTCGTCACCCGCCGCCCTTACCAGAGTGCGTGGGTAATAAAACAAGGTCCAGGTCAGGGAACACCAGTAGCTGGCAAAAGGCGGATTAATCCGACCGTAAAATTCCAAATATATCCACAATCTGATTTCTTTCTCTTTATTTATTTCTCAATTTTATTTATTTCTCCAGATGAAAGGTCCTTGTGACATGCCTGAAACTGAGTCGGCGGCCCTGGGGCCTACTCCAACCCAGCACCACTTCCCCTACCCATCTCCCCGCACGGGTCGATCCACGCCACGACCGGGAGAGGTGGCTCAGAGCATCAATTGATGACAATGCAGTGCTTCTGACTGAATCCCGATTGAAGATTATATCCCGACGGTGGTAGGATTTTCGACTCTATCTAGATAGCTAGGGCGAATTCAGTCGTTGTCTGGAGGAGATATCTGGCTGCCGGCAGCTCCGATCGGTAGTTTTCCGTGGTTTCTCCGATCAAGGTCAAGTGAATTCCGGAGCAGATTCCTAACATACGAGCCATGGACTTTGCGCGATCTTTTCTCCCTCTTCCTTGCTCTAACATCTCCCTTTACTTAAACACACAGTTACATGCACTACACTACCACACATATCGGGAAACCAGTCGGGGGATTATAGCTTTTCCCGGCTGGGGCGGTGCCCCGCTGGTGGGAGAGTCCTGGTTAGGGGGAGTCCCCGCAAGCCGATGTATAGATTGTCGCCGGATCTCGCCATCCAGCGGGGGGAAATTACCACCACCTCCCGCGACAAAGCACGCACTACACGTACGGGAATAACAAACTCAGCAGTTGACGTGACCGGAAACGACGATCAATCAATTCTGGGACTTAATGTGCAATATTATATCAGAAAACAAACCCACGGCTACTCAGATCAGCGCCAAAACATATGAAAGGGCTGTGATCGCTACACGGCCGTCAGTAATAAGTGAGTGGCGAGGGGAAAATAATAAACCACTTGATTTGTTTAAATTAATTTATATGTAACTGAATGTATTTTTTTATTAAATTGAATTCGGTCATAAAAATGCATAGGCAGTATACATTCCTTCTCATACATGAATTATCAATACTTCTTTATATGAATTAAGAAATAATTCGAACCACAACAATAAAAGGTTTAATATTTATTAAAACATCCCAAAATCATTTTTTGGGATCTCGTTTTCCATATTCTGTGGATATATAACAAAGCAAAATAAAATATAAGAAAAGAACATTAAAGTATGGAAGAACAAAAAGAAATATGAGACAAATACGAGATAAAAATGAAGAAATAAAATTACTTAAACTTTTATTGTTATGGTTTGATTATTTCGTAATTCGTAATTATGAAGTACAAGCTATCACCTAGCAACTCTGAATTTAGGAATACTTCTTTTGAAATTGTGACCAAGGTCGTCATCGGCAACTGTATTTAAATATCGTGTCTTTATGATACTGAATCTATAATCTAAAGCAGTTTTAGTTGCACCAAACAGCAGTTTCTTTATTTGTCTCCTACGTGCTCTGATGACGTCTAAACGACACAGCATGAATACTTGAATACTTTGGGCAGATCCACAATATACCTACACTATCGTAAATTTACAATTAACGTTCTTCTCTTTCTTGACGAGAAATTGTTGGGAGCGCAAACATGTCATTCACCTTTTGAACATTGGCGTCTGAATTGTAAGACGCAGTCACGTCAAAAATCACTACAGAAACGATCATGAGATACCAAACATTCAGAGAATATTCAAACATGGAATCTATCAAAGTATTCGCGGAGCGGTACACGCACAAGCATCGTCAGAGTCCGTTATTAGTGATTCCGGGCGCGTCAATAGTCCTGGTACTGTTATTTATGTTTTATCGCGCGAGGTGGCGGTGTTTTCCCCCGCTGGATGGCGACATCCAGCGACGACCTACACTTTGCCTGGCGGGGTTTCTCCGGACCAGGTATCCCCCACCAGTGGGGCAACGCCCCAGCCGGGACAAGGTCTGAGCTCCTCCTGGTCTCCCGACATGTGCGGTAGTGTAGTGCATGTAAGTGTAAGTGTGTGTAAGTAAAGGGCGAGGATAGGACAAGGAAGAGGAAAGAAAGATCACGTGCGGTCCGTGACCCATTTGTTAGGGTACTGCTCCGGCATTCATCTGGTGTTGATCGGAGAAACCACTGTAAACGAATGATCAGCGCAGTTGAACGCTAGAATTCACCTCCAAGTTAATATGTGGGAAACATACCTCTGAGCTACAGACAAAGCATTATGAATAGAAAAGATATCCTCAAACTCTGCTGTGTTGGAAGCAGCAATCTGACAGTTTTTTCTACAATACTTCCTCTGAGCAGCTTTTATTGTACGGTCTTGCTTATCAGGTCACTCCAGGATTATAAACGGAATTTTTCGGTAACTACGTACACAAATCTGGAGGATAATATACTTGGTGTATCAGAACAAATGAAATGAGAGACTTCGAATACACGTGTACAGGCTTGGTCAAGAACATGAATTAATTAAAGGAGCTACTATACCCAAAATCGACGTGGGCAGGATAAAGAAAGGAAGAGAAGAATAAATAAAGAGTCGCCATCGATATCTGCTTCATTGTTCGCACAATGGATTCTTCCAAATTAACATCGGGTACGAGGCAAATATGGTGATCATCCCTAGCCTGTCAATGGCCCGGTTAAAGTATCATCATCTACACCGTCAAGCGCGAGTCACAAGTCTAGCTTGCACTGGATGCAAATCTGCCGCCGCCACATTATCCTCGCTGTGCGATCAATGTAATACGTGGCAGAGGCGAAAGACTTAAAACTGGCACGAGGTTGACTTAATGAACATCACTTGCTCGTCAATAGGCCGTTTGAAGAGCCGTATACAATTCTAAGCGCCAGTCACAAACCTAGCTTGCGCCGGTTGTAAATCTGTCATTGTTCTAAAGATTCACCACCAAACGGAACGTTGGTGATCAAGTCCAGGTAACAGAATCTTGGCAGTGACGAAGATTTGGATAATAACCTACGTGTTATAGTACACACATGGGCTTCCTTTTGCTTTCAACATTTTACTCATAAAGTGATGACATTTGCATTTAAACGGGTTTTTAACCTGCTGTCATGAAAAAAGTGGTTGTCGCTTGACCTACCTGCACTATTCAGATCGGCAGGATTAGAAGTGGAGCACTCAGTTCAACGCTTCAATAAATCCCAAAAAAGTTTCGATTTGAAACTATTTTTATTCTCTACATCCTATTGGGACGTTAAAATACGCATTCAGAATAACACCAATACTAAAGACCAGAAGCTTCTGAGATAATTTTATATTTTGTAGAAACGCTACGTCAGTTTCTACGTACAAGTTCTTTTAGGATGGTGACGGATGGGATCCTTTTTACATGCCAATGTATTCCTTTCAATATATGTATAATGCATTTTATTTAAACAAAAATATCTTTTTAAAAATTCACAACAAGAAAAAAACTACTTGAAATAATATCTGGATTAGTGCATCCAATTCAACAATATCTGCTAATTTAATCCGTTTTTTTTTCGAACAGACACATGTTTTGGTGTCGATTTCCGAACGAATCGTTCGTAAATCGACAGAGGAAGTATCGAGGAGAGAAGCATCGATATGGAAGGTGCGAGGGCCGCGCCCTGCAGGCGGCGCCACGTGCGGCCGCGGCGCTCCCCCGCGGCCCAGTGGACGCGCCCGCCGCTATCGACCGCCCTGCCCGCCCCCCCGCCCCGCGCCCGCCCCCGCGCAGCCACGGCTCGGCCCCGCCGCACCGCGCCGCACCGCACCCAGCGCCAACGCAGACTCCGGCGCCGCGCCGCGCTCGGTCCAGAGACTGCGCCGCCCCGACCCGCTCCTCTCTGCCGCCACACGGCACTGCTCTGCCCCGTCGCTCACCGCTGCTCAGCCACTCACCGCCCCGTCACTCACGCCCAGCCACTCACCTACTCTGCCCCGCCCCGTCCCGCCACTCACTGCCCCGC